>JAPKID020006237.1:0-10745 GCA_026931265.2 Tropidonophis doriae | reverse complement strand
TGTGGAGATGGGGCGGGATATAAATCCCAATAAACTAAACTAAACTAAACTAAATGCATCCACACAGAAACATTTAGCTGTATCTTTTAAAGTAAGCAGAAGAGTAATGATATTTAAGCTTAATTGTAGAAGCAGTTCCATTACTGTGTAATTTTATTTGTAACTGTATTTGCAGAATTAAAGCCAATAATCATTATCTAACTGCATGTACTTATTTACTTCTCATACTTACTTTTGAGCTGATAAATGGATAAAAGCCTTTTATATGAAGTGCATTCTCACAATGCATTAAGCCATTGTGGTTTGAAAATAGAGGGGTTATAGTTTTGCATCCTTCTTTGAGCAAATTCTGCTTACCATGTGATGTATGCACATAAGAGTGTCCTGAAAGTACTTTCAGTTTTTATTTATACTGCTAATGAAAATCTCAGAAGGATTCTTTGCCTGATTAACATAAGACATAAGACAGGAAGAAGACTCCTCTTAAGTTTTCCTTTGAAGGCTGAGTTCAAGCTATGTCAGCTTGAGGAATTTATGCCAGAGAATTTAGCTTTAAATGGCTTTGGTTTGTTACGTTGTTACGTGGGATGTAGTGATAGGAAAAATTTCATTTGTGTCTTAGGCATGCCAGGACTCCAGCATTTCTTTGAAGACAAGAATAAAGCTATCAGTGTTATGTTTCTCTGATGTTGTCAGAATTCCAACCATGACTGTATTTGTTTGGTGTGGTCTTTTAATGGTTAGCAGATAGGGAAATATTCCTTGGCACTCCACCCTTACTGCATACTTTGCTCAGATGATGTTTTTCTGTTTTGCAATTAGAAGAAGAATTTTATACTCTGGAAAAAGAAAAAAAGAAATGCCCCTTATGAAATAATCTAGGCACTTTTTCTTCATCTTAGACAAGGACTACTTCAAGGGAAAATCTCAAAAGAGTTTATAAAGTATTTCTGATAGAAAGACTTAGTATGATGAGACAGAACAAGAGATGAAGAATACAATGAAGAGAGAAAAAAGACTTTTTTAAAAAATATCAGAATATAGTATTTAAAAAAGCTTTCTGCCTTTATCAAAGAACACCCCAGTCACGAGTATTAAGAGGCTAGCCCTGCAGCAGGATTTCAGTGCCAGGATTTCATACCCACAAATAATCTGTTTCACATTATAAACTTAGCCATAATGTGACATGTTTGGTTTTACCATAGACTTTCATGCTAACCAGCAATTGTGGTTTACTAACCGTTTTATAGGCAAGTTATTGTATGAAGGCAGCTAGTTGCTTTAGGGAGGAAACCAATCGTGGTTTATTGTATTCAATAGGCTTGCTATTGAATTCATATGATATATTTATCTAAGATCTTTCCCTGGTTTCCATTATTCTTTTTTAACCTTAAATTCATTATGCTGGATTCCTCTTTTTGAAAAGTGACTTCTCATTTTTCTCTCATGCCTATTTAGTGAATCTGGGCGCCTGATGGATGGGTACATCGCAAACAATTTTGAAGTCTTGTCCATTAAGCTGTAATTTGTTTTGTTCAACAAAGTGTGCTTGGTAGAGAGAAAGGACTTAAATGTAGACCATCTGCCCATGTCAGTTGCCATTCTATTCTACAGAAAATGTGTTTGTGGCCACGTCCACACAACTTTGTTTTTATGCTCCCACTCTATTGTAGAGCTGCCAGGAAATCATGCTACCTCCACTGCACATTCTTAATGCACATGTGGAACAGATTGTATGCTGCCCTGTTGTCCCTTTTAAAAAAAAATCCTTGAATGATGGGTTAGTTGGATGCATGTTCATTCTAACAGCCATTAGATGGCAGCAAAATTTAAGATTTTTTTTAATTGATTGCCATTTAATGACTTGTGCAGCCATGATGCAGCAAGGGGGAAACTACTCTTGGGAGTTTGAGAGAGGGAGAGTGATGTAGAAGCTGTAAACAACACTAAGGACTCATTGTGGGGAACGGAAGCAAGAAATCAAGATTCTCCTGGGAGCAGCAGCAACTCAGAGGGGAATTCCAACTATGGCGATAGAATATATCACCAAGTCCTTTCATGTTTTCATGTTCATAATTGACATTAAGCCTGGAATGATCTAATCAGCCCTGATGCTTTGTAATCTGTAGATCTTTTTGATTGTAGATTGTAATAATAGACCTTTTCAATCACTAGATGGCAGAAAAGAGCCAAAGGTTATTGTATGACTGCCACCTAGCGATCATAGTCATTTGCATAGGTGTGATGCGGCTACTGGGTAAGTGTTGTTAAGGCATTCCTGAAAACAGCAGCCACAGAAGGAAATTTCCTGCTGTCGAGCTGTAGAAGAGCAAGTTCTTTTTGATGATGTGTTCTGTTACATGCATTAAAAATGAATTTAACTTCAAAGCTTTGGGCTCTCTTGGTTGACCATTTCACATCTCATTAAAATACAAAGTGATTGCAGAAGCTGGGATTTTGATTTCCTTTCCAGTGAAAAGAAGCTGGGTTTGCAGAGAAAGTGTGGTCCTACAGGAAACCAATTGAATAGTACAATTTTCATGACAACATTGCTTTCATCATTATGATAAGAGCAAGAAGCTTCTGTGGATGCCCATGACTTAGCATGTTGTGTGAACCAATCTGTTGTAGTTTATTCAATAAATAGTAGCTAATAAAAGCATATATGAACTCAATTATTCTCTCTTTTTCCATGTATTACCGTATAGTTTCCCAAAATGATTTTTTAACTTCATCTATAACTTTCTTCTGGATATGTTGTCTGAATACATATTTTCCTTTTTCCTTTCAATATAATTTCTTAACAAAATAATTATCTATAAAACACTATGATCTTTCATCTCCCTTTAATGGACAGTTACATCTGTTGTCTTTGTTTTCATCTTTGGGTTTTGAAATCGAATATCCTGGAGTATTAATTTTTTGTCTTACCCTTTTATTTTAAATTGCAGAGCTAGAAACTCAAGGATTTTACTCAAAATGACACTAGGAACAGAGATTACATCATTTCTCAAGGTGTCTTCTTACAGTGGAGCTGACCAAAATTTCCTGAAATGGGATCTCTCACCTGAGCAGATTAGAACAAAAACTGAAGAACTTATCAAGAAAGCAAAGCAAGTTTATGACAAAGTTGGCATACTTAATATGGAAGAAATCACTTATGAGAACACTGTACAGCCTCTAGCAGATTTAGAAGTGGAATATTCAGGTATATATAATATCGGTTTAGTTAGACCAAGAGTATCAAACTCAATTTCATTGAGAGCCACATCAAGGGGCATGGGGGTGGCTGTGGCCGTGACATGGGACCAAACCTCCGCAGACATGATTTTATAAATTTATAAAAATAGGGAGGTGTACATTTCTGTGATTTTGTTTTTTTAATACTTACTTGATCTACTTGATCATCTTATGAAAGAGAGACTAGATTAAGAAACAGACTTCATAGGAAGACTAGAACTATAAATTGTTGACATTGGCTATAGTAGCAGAATCCTTCAAGCCTGAAAGGTAAAATATTTTACTTTTCCTCCCTTTTATAACTTTCTGAGTCAAGGACGGCTTCCTGGACCACTCGGGAGGCCCCATTTTGGGCCTGGAAGACTTCCCAGACCAGAGGTTTCGTTTTGGGCCTAGAGGACTCCACAGGCCAAAAGAGTTTGTGGGGGAGTATGTGCGGCCCTCCCACACCCCCTCTTTGCTAGCACAGGCACCGTTGGTCAGTCCTTTGCTATTTCCAGACCGGCCCCTTGAGTTTGACACCCCTGATCTAGTAGATGTCGTAGTAACCATAGTTTAAAATTTTAAATGATATATTTGTAATGGGAAAGTCTCTCCCTTCAAATATTTAAAGTAAATCAGTCCACTGTATTATCTGTTATTTTTCTTTGAAAGTTTTTCTTTCCTTCTGATAGTGGAAAGGAGTATATTGGATTTCCCACAACACGTATCTCCTGATAAAGATGTCCGTGCAGCAAGTACCGAAGCTGATAAAAAGCTTTCTCACTTCGATGTTGAGATGAGCATGAGAAAGGATGTGTTTCAAAGGATTGTCCATTTACAGGTAAATTCAAAATAAAGATGATGGGTTATTTGTAGAACCCTTCATAATGAAAAGCATTGCAGTTTGGATAGTCAGTGCTTTCATCATCTTTGTCAATTGCTATCTCTTTGCAAATGACAAAAGAGGCACTACAATAATATTATTAAATACGTGATGAAGTTGCCAAGTTGAAAAACATAGGAACCTTGCGGTATTAGGTGAAAAGTCCACATAAAACTTTTGTAATGGCTGCATAAGTACATTCTAGAAGTTCATAAAACATACTGAGAGTTCTTAGCAGTGCTCCTAGATTTGATGTTTATAGTACACAGTCTATAATTCAAGAACTAAGATGTATACATCAAAATTAATTGTTAATGGTTCTGCTTTCCATTAGCTTGTTTAGTTCATTTTTGGTAGCAAAATAAGGGAAGGAGGGGGTGTCATAAATGACTTAGCTAGGGCTAGCATTCCTTAAAAAGGCCACTGCAAAAATGGGTAAAATTGTTGACAGAATTGATGAAAGATACACTCAGCTACTACTGCTACGTGATCATCAGAAGTAGACTCGCATTCAAAAACCTTCCAAAGCTATCAGTGTAATTTCTGGAAAATTGTGGACCCTTCTAAAGTAGACTGAATGTCTTAATTCTGTTTTGAGTGAATTCTTTTGGCCATTGTAGGAGACATATAGAAAGACTGAGTGGAGGCTTTTCAGCACTGTCTTGTGTTTGAGCATATACCTGATACAAGCCCGCTTTACCTCTTTGTTCCTTGTAGGTACAGTTTATTGCACATAGGCTGAGTTGATTTAACAGCATCCTATAATGCAGTGGTGGATTCCAGGCAGTACGGCCCAGTTCAGCAATATCAGTAGTAACCGGGAACAGTGAGCACTGTACTGGTACAGTGGCTCGTTTGACCCACACACCCGTCTGTGTTTCTTACCTGTTTTTGAAGGAACCAGGCCAATTGCACACACACACACCCAACGTGCGGTGCCTGGGTGACCTCTGCCAAGCAACTGGATATCACAGGGCAATGGTGTGCACATGTGTGTACAGCGCACATCCCCCTCTAGGATGCCCGGTCCCATGCGCAGCGTAGCACCTGCGCCGGGGTCCAGAACCCACCACTGCTATAATGGTATGTGGGAATGATTTTGGGAAACAGAAAGAGCCACAGCCTACACAACCGTCATGCAAAAGGTATCTCAGCACACCGAAGCAAAGAGGGCATGGGAAGCATTTCAGAAGGACCATCCCCCCCCCCTAGACTTTCAGAGAATAAAAAAGAAGGAAGGGGACAAATACAGATAGTCTTTGACTTCCAACCACAATTGAGCCCAAACGTTCTGTTGCTAAGTGAGACATTTGTTAAATGAGTTTTGCCCCATTGTACGATATTTCTTGCCACAATTGTTAAGTGAATCACTGCCATTGTTAAGTGAATCTTGTTTCCCCATTGACTTTGCTTATCAGAAGTTTGCACAAAGTGATCTTATGAATCCGATGCATTGCAACTGTCATAAATAAAAGTCAGTTGGCATGCACCTGAATGTTTATCATATGACCATAGGGATGCTGCAATGGTCATCAGTGTGAAAAATGGTCATAAGTCACTTTTTCAGTGCTGTTGTAACTTTGAATAGTCACTAAATGAACTGTTGTAAGTCAAGGACTACCTATATTTTCAGGGTCACAAGTTAAAATAACCTTGAGATAGAGCTAGTATTAATTGTGTTTCTTGTCTGGTATTACCTCAAATGTTTAATATACCTTGCCCTTTCAGGTGGAGCTTGCCAATTTGTCTATCTTGGGAAGTTGGCATAGTCATGGTTGCCCCAGAACTAGCTGCCTTCAGACTGCATGTAGGGTGGTTCTAAAGATACAAGATGAGCAGTGAGCAGAGCAGCTACTTAGTCTCTGAGCTCCCAAGCAACATTTCAGGCAGCCTTGTGGTTGTTCCTGTGGCTTTTGTCTTTGTGGCTGAAATATTTGATCCCGATAGCCTTGCTTTTTGGTAATAGTAAGAACTGTTGGTGGATTCCTTTGTTGGCTTTATTTCTGTTGTCAGAACCTTCCTTAGTTGTCTTACTATTTGCCCACCCTTAACTCTGCTTTAACTCCAGTTCTCACGTGTGGTGAATGAGTCAACTTGTCTGACTAGAAAAGAATCACATCATAAAAGAATTCAAGGTGTAGCTAGATAATCCAGCTGTGGACACCATTGCATATCCTAAAAGGCTGTGTCTGCTCAAACAGCCATCTGCAAATACTGACAAGAGGATAAAGGAAAAGCAGGGTTTGACTAGTCAGGCTCTTCTATATAGCTTTCCCAGCTGGATAGTTCCTTTTTTTCCTGCGCAACTTTGGGAAGGCCAGGGAGGCACCATTTGAGTTGGCAGCAGTCACACCAGACTTGGTGTGTTTCCATGCAACCCCTTTTAAAGTGCAGAGATGTCATTTCAACCTGCAGCCACAATCAATATTACTGTATATCCTGCTGAGCTGGCTATTTTTCTACTTTTTACAATAAAATCAGGTAACTTACTGCCCAGATTCAGTTTGATTCCCAGTCTGATCCTTTCTGCTTAGAAATGTAGTGTATTTGGTTGGTATCTTCTTCTTTCATTCTTTTATTTATATAAAAACTGCCGTGTGTATGAATGTTCCAGCATAATTCTGAAACACCTTGAGCAATTTCAACCAAACTTGGTTCATAGATGACTTACTCTCTGTGGGAGGTAAGACAGCACTTGGGGGGAGGGAGGTGTTCTGTTAAGATACAGCCTGTTGTGCCTTAAAATGGCTTCTACTATACTGCTGTAAAATGGTTTCTACTGTGCAGCACACTGGAGTTGCCGTGGTAATAGCTTCACAGTACCCCACAGTACTCCACAAGGGGGCTCCCTTTAGTACGGGGGGAAATTCAACATTACAAATTACGTTTGGTCAGGACATTTTCGTTCTATAAATAAATACCCGGGCAACACTGGGTTATCAACTAGTAGACCTATTATAGAGAAATTGAGAAGGCCGCCATTGCTAAGCAGACAGTGAGGGAAAGGGGAAAATGCACCTGTCAGTCTGCTTGCTGCTTGTAGAGAAATCTTTTCTTCACAATTAGACCTTTCACTGTTTGTTCCAACAAAGTCAATTTACTTAAGATTGCATCACCTAGGTCTGGGATTTAAAGAATTGCAGATCTGAGATAGCTGGAGTCACTGCTGTTTTGTTTGCATAGAGCTAGAAATTGTAAGATGGAAGACCCTGCATATGCTTGTCATCATGCCAGATACTCTAGTCAGTTTTAGACTGACGGTTCATATAAATGTCTTCAGTCTTCAGGGGTGGAAGATTGCATACTTAAATATCCAACTTAAATGCCTGGTAGATGTGAATAGTTTAGTGTAAATAGATATTTCCTACACTGCGATAGTGCTCATGCCTGGTTAACCTGTGGAATGTGGATACATTTGCTTCTAAAGAGTACCTTCATAAAGCCACATTATAGTAATCCTACTTGTTCTAGGGAGTTGAATGGGGTAAAACAAATGGATGGATCAGATTATATAGAATGTAGGAGTCATGTCAATGCCCATTTAAATTATTATTCTATGGCAGAGGAGGCAGTTAGGAACACTTGTCTACCTCCATTGTGTTGCACAGAACAGACTGGCATTGGTCTCCCATAATATGCAGTATCTTTTTCAACATGCTTAATAGAGAGAGCAAGAACAATTGATGACATGCTGTCAGCAATTTGTATCATTCTTTATTAACATAACTGATTAGATTTACCTTGATTTAGACCTCAGCATTGGGATGTAATTTCAGCAATCACTTGTCCTGTTATTTTGAATCCTTTCCAGCTTGTACACTTCAAGAATGTATGCATGTGAATAAATAGGATCATTGCCTATTTTTTAAACTACCCCACCCCACCCGGCCAATTAAATCAGCCAGAGTGGCACAGTCTGCATAGTTAAAGAAAGTAATCATTGCTTTCTTACAGAAGGGATATACTCCCAATTTGCCTAAAGATGTATCCCAGATTGGTAAATTTGTGCAATTGTACGCCTGTTCCAAACATTACATTTCTGAGACAAATTATTAATAACATGTCTGACAATTACAAATGGATTTAAATGATGCAAGTAGTCCTTGAGATATGCCATTTGTTCAGCAACCATTCAAAGGCCATGATGGTGCAATGGTTAGAATGCAGTATTGCAGGCTAACTCTGCCACTGCCAAGGAGTTTGATCCTAACCAGTTCAAGATTGACTTAACTTTCCATCTTTCCGAGGATAAGGAAAGTGCATCTCTAAATAGATTACATTATTAACATCTGTCATGTCCTTCTGGACCACTTGGTAGGGGTAATTTGGGCACTAGTATATGGTGGTTCTTTCATTCCTGTTAGGCTATGCCCAGAAAGTGAAGCAAGGAGTTTATAAAGTATACAATTTATACTGAAAACTGCACTGGTGGCCAATACCTAATTGGACATTAGCACTTAATAGCATAAAGCCCGAAGTTTTGCTTATAGTTCTGTGATTTAAATGTGTAAGTAGAAATCGAACTGAGAATAAATCAGGAAAACTTATACAAACCGTGCAGTCCCATTTACAGAAGCAGTCCCATTCTTTACACTGTGTAGATTACAGTTTCATTCTTGAGTTCTCTTAGATATATGTTCTGGGCCGTTACCCAGATGACTTGTGATTGAATTTTCTAAGAATGAGCATTGTATTTCGCTCCAGAATGTGTCCTAATGATTCCTGATTTCTTTGTACCCTAGCAGATTCAAAGTATCCAGTTTCTCAGTAAACAATGGATGGTGTTCTTTAATAGCACCACTTTTTCTTCTGAGAACTTATAGCTGCTGTGACTTAGCAAAAAGCTGTAATTTGTTTTCATCTTTCCAGAGGGCATTCTCCTAGAAAATGTGACCTGTCAACATTCATTTTAGCAAACTCCAGACTGACTTGTTGTGTGTCTGCCTTTTAGAAGAGGACTCTTCCTGGCTCTTCTCTCATGGCAGGCGTCTTTTAGTGAGATGATGGATGGTGCAACTTGATATTGTTGTATCTTGATCTTCGGAGGTCAGACAGAATCTCTTTTAAACCTTTCATTGGTTCTTTCTATACAATTCAAGCTATCCTTCTGTTCAGTCTGGGGTTAGTTTTCCACTTGTGACCATGTCTAGGGAGGTTGGCTACGGTCCTGGGGACTTTAAAGTTGTTGATATTAGCAGCTGTGCTTTAGGAATATGAACCTGTTTGGAAATGGTTTTGTAGTCTTTATCCTTAACAATGCTTGGTTATTACCTTTTTCCTTGCCTCCTCAGAAAACCCTCTGCTTTTTTTTCCTTGTCCATGTTCTTTCCTTGTCCATGTTCACAATATTATTCATGACCCAAAATGCCTGACTATTTTTGTCCATAATTAGCGATTTATGAGATTGAAAATATCTATGATACTAATTAAAGAAAACAGCCAGCTTGAGAGATCACTAACATCAGAGGTGGGTTGCGGATTGGGCGAACCAGTAGTAGCAGCGGCGGGAGGCTCCACCCACCCGCCCAGATGCGAGTGAGAGCAAGAGCGAACCGGTAGTAATAAATTTGGAAACTCACCACTGACTAACATCCAATAATGTATTTTGTTTTCTAAGGAATACCGTTTTCATTTGTTTTGTTACAAGAATATGTGAAGTCATACATCAAAAGCACAATGTCTGCTCTATAGACACTGGAATAAGAATAGTGGATGTCACTACCTTATATCAGTTTCAATTTTATTTAACAGGAAATTAGGATTGTGGGGGCGGAAGTGGACAAATACTAATACTTTCAGCTCCATCTGTACACCGAGGACATAGTTGTAATTAATAAGCCAACAAGAACCTCACTTTTTATTTCAATTTATCTTTAAACTAAACTTATAAAATTATCTAATGATCTTCAATAATATAAAACCTTTATTCCACATTTAACATTTTCCATAGAATCTATTCATCATTGGTTATTTGTCTGGCAACTGTTATATGATTTTTTTGTGCATAAAAGGAGAGCCGATTAAATGGCTTCTTCAAGTCTTGATGACAGCTGAATTATCTTTGTGGCCCATTCCTTTGCTGTTCATTGGAGCATTGTTTTTTCCTTTTATATGAATAAACAATGCTCCATCAGGAAGCCTGTCTCTAAAACAGATGATTTTCAATAGAAGATGCTCGGTTGCCTAGAGGTCTTGCCCTGCAATTTGATTCCGTTTTTGCTGATGAGCAGAAAAGAAGCATCCGGCTTGGCTTGCGCAGCTAATGAATTCAGCCTCTCTTTGTTGAATGAAGGTTCTGCTCAAAGAAAATGCCTCCACTTAGTTCATGTGATTCTCTGCCACAATGCATTCCATTTCTGAACTCCAAAGCTCAAAACTTTGAAAAAAAAACAAAACCTTGAGATTGTAAGGAACAGAAAGAAATGGTGAAAGTCCTTTTATGTATCAACTTCTACCAACATTTCTCTATATTTTTAGAATGATACAGCGGATTCATTTGCTCATCACTTTAAGTCTTAATGCATCACACAAAAATTAAAGATATATATACATATTTATATTTAATCATACTTATAGACCGCCCCCTCTCCCCGAAGGGACTCGGGGCGGTGCACAGGGAATCTAAGAATAAAATACAAAA
>JAPKID020006236.1:0-10746 GCA_026931265.2 Tropidonophis doriae | reverse complement strand
CACTAATAGGACCAGAATGGGGGAACAACCTCCATCTCTGGCCGTCCAGAGATCATCCACCAATGTGACCAATGCCGTCTCAGTACTGTGACCGGGCCGGAAGCCGGACTGGCACGGGTCCAGATAATCAATTTCCTCCAGGTCATGGGGAAACTGTTGTGTCACCACACTCTCTACAACCTTCGCTAGAAAGTGAAGGCTGGAGACCGGACGGTAATTTACTAACAATGCTGGGTCCAGGAAAGGCCTCTTGAGGAGGGGTCTCACCACCGCCTCTTTCAGTGCAGCTGGCAAGAACCCCTCACTCAACGAAGCATTCACTATTTCCTGGAGCCAGCGTCGTGTAACCTCCCAGGATGCCAGTACAATCCAGGAGGGACATGGGTCCAATAAAGATGTGGTGGCTCTCAGTCGCCCCTGTAACCTGTCCATATCGTCGGAACTAACAAAGTCAAACTCATTCCATAAGATTGTCTCAAGACCTGCCTCTGACGATCCCTCCAGACTACTCTCTATGGAGGCCAGCTTGCTCTGAATCTGAGTGATTTTATCCTGCAGATATTCTCCAAATTCCTCTGCTCTGCCCTGCAGAGGGGCTTCCCGCACCCTCTGTTGAAGGAGGGAGTGGGTCACCCCAAACAGGGCGGCAGGGCAGTTATCTGCGGATGCGATAAGGGTGGCGCAATAATGACGTTTGGCCACCCTTATCGCCACTAGGTATGTCCTCAAATGGGATCTTACCTGTGTTCGGTCAGATTTGGACCGAGTGGCTCTCCATTTCCTCTCTAGGTGTCTCTTGCGGCGTTTCATCACCCTCAGCTCCTCGGAAAACCAAGGAGTGTGGGTGGCTACTCCTTGCAGACATCTGGTAATTTGCATTCTTTTAACAAGTTATTAAGGCCACCTGTGTCATCAATGTCACCTGAGTAGCATAAATGGGTGGCGTCTTCTTGGAACTATTGAACCATTGAAAAGACTGTGTTGTAGACTGGAGATAGATCAGAAGTGGTATTCAGCAGGCTCTGATCAGTTTTGGAGAACTGGTAGTAGAAATTTTGAGTAGTTTGGAGAACCAGTAAATACTACCTCTAACTGGCCCTGCCCCATCTATTATCTGCCTCCCGAGTCCCAACTGATCTGGAAGAAATGGGGAATGGGAATTTTGCAGTAACCTTCCCCTGGAGTGGGGAGGGAATGGAGATTTTTGCAGTAACCTTCCCCTGGAGTAGGAATAGAGATTTTACAGTATCCTTCCCCTGCCAAGCCCACCAAGCCATGCCCACCAAGGCACACTCACAGAACCGGTAGTAAACATTTTTGACCCCTACCACTGAGATAGGTAGATGCATTCAACAAAGGAAGCCCTCTGTTGAATGAGGGACTGTTCAATTTTGACATAGACAGTCTCTTTGAGGTGTGAATCTTGCTAGTCTTCCTTTTTGCATCTATAGCCATTTGGTTACTCATTTCCAAGTCTTGTTTCTGCTTTCTGTCCCTTGTTTATAAAATGTCTGTCTTTGACTAGAGACACAAAAATTCCTGCTGACCCTTTCAGCTCCTTGTCCTGTCCTTCAAAGTGAATACAATAGACCTTTTCATTTTAAAACATAGATCAGTCCCATTACAAAGGGGCAGAAGTGTTAGGTTCTGAATATTTTTCAAAGTTGTATGACAGTGGCTACAGTCAGATGATCTTAACATGTTAGATTGGAAATCAGCAGTAGGTCTTAGTTTTTCTTTGTGGGTAAGGAAAGAATGAGAAAGCATTATCTTTCTAGTTAGGTGTGATCTTAATTTGTTGCTTTCCTAAAATGGGGCAGGCCACATTTACTTATAAATCAGCATCAGGTTTATGCATTGTTTGGAAGCAAAATGTTTGGAATAATAGGGGTGCATTGTGGGTTTTAAAAAATATCTTCCTAAGGTGACCTAATAGTTTAGGGTTCAGAATATCACTTTCAATTTAAATTGGCTCCAGGCAGGCAATTGTCCTGCCTTATTATCAGGTGGTTATTTATTTTAATGGAGTCTTGACTGACAGCAAGGAATAAGCCACTGAACTGTGAATTTATCAATGCTGAAAGGTGCTCCAATCACTGCTTTGGCATACTGTTTTCTGAATCTCTCAGGGAAGTACAGATTGCTATAATGTTCATTTATCCTTCTTGCATTACACAATACACAATTTTTGTTTTTTATTCAAAATGTGTTTCTACTGTCTTTTAGAAGCCTAATTGCTCTGACTTTTGACAATCTGCTCTTTAAAGCAGTGGTGTTAACCCTATTTATTTAAAGTTTGAAAAGCCATCACTTGTAATTCTGTAATTAATCAGTTCACTGAAATATAAAACATTTAAACTAATACTGAATGAGGAATACACACATCAAAATAGCCAATAGTGTAGATATTTAGACGCCTCTGGTATTTAATGAACTCTGTGTCAGCTAAGAAGATTAAGGAGTTTCCACTCAGCACTTTTCAAGATCACTTTACTTGAATAGGGCATAAACCTTTTATGTTCTTTTGAAATTCATATAACTTTCATACATTTTGTAAGAAGAACTGTAACCTTGAAGTTCAGGAAAATAATTTCAAATATTTAAAGTGAGTCATATGAAATTTGTTCTTATAACCAGTCCAGTTTTATTCAGCCCTTTAGAGATGGGCTCAGATGGTCACCACAATATAGATTTTTATATTATAGTAGGCTTGCATCTGGGGACATCCAGGTTTACGTCCACTTTCAGCTTGCTCATGTTGTTTGAGTCATAGGGTTGTTGTTGTGGAGCTGCCTTGAGCTCTTAGAAAAAAATCAGTGTATTAATGAGTACATGCAAAGTATAATCTGAATACTGTAGAACTTCAAGATCTTACCAAGGATTAAAATGATTGAGCAAAAAACCCTAGAAACAAATCCCTGGAGCTTATTACTATGCAAAATCTGTTGGATGAGGCAACTCTAACCACCTCCTGATGCTTCTCTCGTGATCTGAATTGGCATATCTGTTCATAAGGAATGGATTCTTGGAGGCTTTTTTCCTCATATAGGATAAAATTTTGTTTGTAAATAATTTTTTTATGTAATATAATATAGGTGTAAAGTTGTTAAGTGAGAAAATTCATTTGAAAAAAAAAACACTCAACAGTTTTAGTTCTGTCACTCTTTCTCAATTTAACAAGGTTGTTGAAAGGATAAAATAAAATAAAACCCCCATATAGTACTGGAAAAAAGGGAATAAACTAAGTAAAATGGGACGAGTCCAGTATTTGGTAGAAGGCCACCTGAAAAAATAACCAACCAAATCTAGTGATAATTTACTTTAATTGTAAATTGGGTTTAGGTATTTGTGTAAATTGTTCACATAGCAAAATTAGGAAGTTGCTATTTAATACTGACAGATACTGTGATAACTCTGCATGTAGAGGTTGTGTCAGCTTCTTTTCACTGGGGGATTAATTGAAATTTCAGTTTGACCAGTGGGGCCTAAATGTATGTATGTGTATATTAAATCCATTTACATGGAGGTGGATTTCACAAATTTGTCTCTGGGAAGCTAACAACATGTTAAAAATAATAAGGTAAAAGCATGCAATGGTTGCCAAGGATAAACCTAAACAAAGCAATTGAGGAAAAATCTGTCAACAAGCTATCTAACCTCACATCTCCCAGGAGCTGGAACATATCCAAAGCTTCAGTGCTTTACAAATTCTGACATGGTGTTAATGTATGCATATTTTATGTTCACACTCATTTTTGTAGTTTTCTGATTTATAGCAACATTTACAATTTAAACTATTGGCTTTAGTTTTTAAAGCTCTACATATCTTAAAGACCTTATTCTCTACATATAACACAACTGCCAAATATATTTGTCTTAGTTATGGTGCTGAAGATCCCATTTTTATCACAGGTGAGATTGATGGAAATTGTAGACAACATTTCTCTGTGATGGACTTCATTTTCTGAAATTGCCTCTCCCAGAGATCCTTTGATAAATTGTTAAAATGAAGATATTTTCCATATTAACTATTTCATTTACTGAAGTAATATTGTCCATTACAGTAAAGGCGCCTGAGGTTATTATAATCATAATTGATTTTTCTTTTAATTTGTTCTTTTATGTTTTTATTGTTGAATATCTATTTGAGCAGCAAATTTTGGCAGTGTACAAATATAACAAGAAAATAAAATCACTCGTGTCTGTTTATGTTACTTGTTAAGAATATCATCTCACAAATTACACAAAATGCAAAGAGAGGGCAGATCCAGTAGCATCCACAGGAACTCACTACTTCCCCCCAAATGACAAAAATCACAGTGGAAGCTCTGTGCCTTTGGGGTATCAGGGCAACCCTATAATTATAGGCAGCATATCTTTGATTATTGACTAGCAACTACTGTTTATGTCCTTCAAGAAACAATTGAATGCTAATTGAATGCTGGACTAGATGAATGTTTAATGATCTGAAAGGGTTTTTAGTATCGAGTATCCAGGTGATATATGATATTCCAGGAATTATATATAGTTTCTTTTAAAGCATTGTATGTTTCATTTGGATTATAGGGACTCTTTGAAAAAAAGGTGGGGGAAGGATTTAGTCAGCATACAAATATCTGCTTTATTATTATTTAATATTATTATTAAACCTGTACACTTTACCATTCTTAATCTAAATATATTATTAATCCTATTTTAAAAGCCATAGAACAAGGCAGAGAAAAGAGTAGAGTATGAACTCATTCAATGAAGGAGAGAAATTAAGGTCAATAGTGTTGATTGGTTCTTACGTAAAGCAACACTGCCATCTCTGATCTGATCCATGAAGGTTTGCTTACACTACTGTGCTATCAAGGGATCTCTGATGGAAAAACTTTAATAATATTGGTTTTAGTTATTTAACAGCAAACATGGTGGTTGATTTGTTCCAAATTATTTCTCACTTAGTAGTTTTCAAATAGAACATGGCAGAATGTTGACTCTTTTTGAGTCTTTCTGATTGGTTTATTGCTCTCAAATATTTGAGAAATAAATTTTAATTCTTCAAAGATAATTTTCTTTCTTTCTTCTTTTAGAAATTGAAGGAATATCTGGAAGGGAGGAATCTCATTACCAAGCTCCAGGCCAAGCATGACCTCCTCCAGAAGACTTTGGGAGAAAGTAAGCATGAGAATTGCTTGTCACTGTGTCAGCCCAGCCTTTGTAATTACTAAATTAGGCAGTTGACTGAGCATAACAATCTTGGATTATCAATGCTAAGTGGACAAAGTCATGTTTTATGGATTTATTATTCCATCCCTGCAGTGCTGCTTAAGTAATGGCAAAAGGGAAGAGCTTAATGAGCCAATAATGTGCAACATCTATTTGTTTAAGTGAAACCATTTTCTCTCCACTCCCCTCCCATTTCAGCATATCTGCAGAATCAAATTAGGTTAATTCTTGCAATTAATCATTTTTTTTCTCATGGTGTGCAAATATTCTATCATTAGGGAAGCACTTTTATTGTTGAACTAAGTTGCTTCCCATGTCTGTATGGATTTTTTAGTCACACAGGAAAACTGGGTGTTTTCAAGTAGAATTAAAAAGTACGTTAGGATGCATATAGCCTATTGGTGCTTTAATAAAATGAATGGGTTACCATTGCTGGAATTAATTGTCTGGTGCCAGTGACCAAATCAAAGATGCCATTTCATAATCTGAGAAGAGCAAGGATAGAAAATCTAAGTTGGCAGAATGGCTTTTACTTTTAATTTAACTGCACAAATCAACTCCAAACAATAAAGTAGCTCTTGATATTGGTTCCATTTCAGTATTCAAGACTTTGGAGAGAAAATATAAATCACAAAATTTATTCTAAACTGCAATGAACCAATATCTTGCAGAATTTTCTTTGATTCTGATAAAATCTTTTCCTGAGCCATATGGCTAGTTTCTCCTGGCCAAGAACAGGCAGCTTTGAGTGTATATTTTATATTTGGGGAATTATTATGGAAACCTGACATTTTTATTTCTTCAGACTGTGAAGAAATCTACGAGAAGTAATGCAAATGACTTGGAAAGGGCTCTGTGGTCTGAATAACCAAATTATTGGATGACAGTATTTGTTATTTTTAACCAAAAACATAACCAAAATTGTACTTCATCCCACTGGAAGTCTAACAAAGCAGTATACATTTTTTTTTTTAGATTTTTCAGTTAAAGAAATTATTCAGCTATCATGTAAAGTAAAACAAGTCAGAAAGGTTATTTCCTTTGAGCATTTTCCCTCCCTTTGAATATCACCATATAATACTCAAGCTGACCCTGTGACAAACCACATTCTTGAGTCATTGCTGATTTCTGCATTCCAGCATACGGCTTCTCTTAACCTGCTTGCCTCTTTAACTGACTCCCTGCTAGGAGAGCATCAGGAACATTGAACGTATTTTTTGCCTGATTTCATAAAATCAGAAAACTTCCTTTTTCTGGTACTTAGTGAAGCTTTTGTGAATTCACATTGCTCACAAAGATACCAGTCGCAAACCTAAGCTATTTAAAAAGAGATAAATGTAATTATCTGGGTGGGCAAGAATGTTAGAAGAATACATTGCTTTCTAATCTGAAGCAAAATGCTATAAATTGAAGTGGGTTTAGATGTCAATCTTAACCACTATTGATAAATGTTGTCGGACCAGAAACTGCTTGCTTGAAATCTTTGGCATTGTTTCTTTGTTAGCGATTGCTTGACAGACGGCAAAATACGACTGACTATCTAGCTTTGGGGCAAAACATTATTGATTTGTTTTCTCTGTCCCATTCTATTTCCGACTTGTAAATTATTCCACTCTGGACATGGCAGGTTCCATTAATAGAAAATACCAGTAGGTCTTTAGGTACCGAATAATTATTTCCCATCTTTTACCTGCATTTGTTAATTTAATACTAAAGCCTTTTGACGTTGTTAAAGCCATGTTGTTATATACATATTAATATTCTGTAATAAAAATGGGGCAGATGGCAAGAAACTCTGGTTTAGTATAATGTTATAAAATATGAACTGCTTTGAATAATTAAGTTTTTCTGCTGAAAGTGGGGAAGTGATTGTTTAAAATGTGTTATTTATTGTCCATGATTAACAACTATCCATCTTTGATTCATTTCATTTCTCATCTTGGGGGGAAAACTATTGCTGATATAAATCAATACCATTGCAATAGAGAAAGCTATCTTAGTTTTGTTCTCTGAAAAATGACTCGTGTGTAAATTGAGATCCTTTTAAATATTGCTCATAATGCCCCAGGCATTGCAGTTTGGTGTCTTTTTCCTCATTTGAAATAAATAAATAAAAAGACAGGAAATAATAAAAACCATGGACTTCTGAACTAGCTAGTGTGCTAGTGCATTGTACCTTGTTGAGCAACCAGCAGCTCTGGGGAAGGCGTGAAAGATCAGTTAATCCACAGCCAGCGTGACCAGGTTGGATAGAACATTCCATGCGAATAACTCTAAAAATGTGGTGCACATTTGATGAGTGATTCCTGAAAAATAGTCGTCTCTTGCTGAGAAAAAAATGCCATACTTCCTGCCATGCCTTCTTTTGACACTTTAACAATTCTAGCAGGTATACAGCAAGTCAGTGTCTAAAGAGCAAGGCAAGTCCTCCGATTGCTAAGAACTGTTTTGTGCATTTCCTGATGTAGTAGAAGAAAATATTCGTAGCTCAGGGTTGAACTTGTGAGATTTTTGTGTTCTCTGAACTTTCTTTATTGTTGTCTTTCATTATTCAACTAAGTAACATAAGTCTGAGTGGGGATGACATTTGGTGCCTATTTATATGTAATAATTTGTCCTATTTACTCTACCACATCTCCACTAAAGCTAGTAGAGCAAGCTCAGAGCACCAATAACTCCATATTTCATGATTTGCTATTGATCATCTTGATCCAAATGACTGCTCTGGAGGGGAATTAGCCACCATGTGTCTTCATCCCTCCTATAATAGTTTCCTCCATTTCCCGTTCAAATTTTTTCACATGCCTGCTTCTGCAAATTTTTCCCCTCTGATTAAAAACATAATTTGTTTTCATTTTTCTCATCACAGGTCAAAGGACTGACTGCTCTCTTGCGAGGTAGGTGTGGCAGCAAGCAGCTTCCTTGTTTGAGTATTTTCCAACAGGCAAAACAGGAGTTTCCTGCAACCAAATGTTAACTAATTCAACTCCAGTCATTGCTTTGATGGCACCACAGGTTTTCAATGCTCTTTTATAAAATGTTCATGGAAATGTTGGTTTTGTTTAGAAATCTTTGGGACAGGTCTGTCGCCCCCCCCCCCCTTAACCCCCCAAAATAATGTTAGGAGATGAGACCACTTGTAAACTAGTATATTCATCAGAAACAAAATTATTGGCTGTGGCATGCAGTGAGAAATTGTTGTCATGCAATTTATTCCCTTTGGTGTACATTGTGGAATTTGGATCCAGTGGAATTTTGAAGGTGCGCACAATGGCTAAGATGCTGAGCTTGTTGATCAGCAGTTCAGAAGTTTGAATTCCCAGTGCTGTCTAACGGAGTGAGCTCCCATTACGTGTACAAGCTTCTGCCAACCTAGCAGTTTGAAAGCACATAAAAAATGCAAGTAGAAAAATAGGGACCATCTTGGTGGGAAGGTAACAGCAGTCCGTGCACCTTCGGCATTTAGTCATGCCGGCCACATAACCATGGAGAAAACTTTGGACAGTGCTGACTCTTTGACTTAGAAAAGGAGATGATCACCGCCTCTCTAGCAGGAAACGACTAGCACACATGTGCTGGGAACCTTTTCCTTTACAACTAGATCAATACAGAGATTTGCATAATATTGATCATATCATCTGACTGTCAGTCGAAGTGCCGAAGGAGCTATTACATTTGATAATGGCTTTACACTAGCAGTGAATATCTCTATCCAATTATCCACCTAGACACAAATGATTGTGGTAGGTGTATAAGTATTTTGAGGCTATAACACCATTTGCTTCCTCACCTTTGCTCGATAACTTTTTTGCTGGTAGAAAATGGGACATATAGGTAAAAGATAAAGTCCTCTTGACCCTTACATGTACAGATATGTCTGCACATTTTCTTGTCACAGATATAGAAGTGGTATGCTGTAGCCTTTCTCAGAAGGAAACATGGGTACAGAATTCCAAATTAAATGAAAAGCAAAATTTAACTTAGAAGAGCTCCACATTAAGCCTGTCATCATGTTCCAATTACCAAATGCACTTGAGAAAGAGATTCAGATTAATAACATTTTACTGTGCTGCATTTTTTTAACTGGTTGAGTTCCCACATCATGCTAAGCCATAAACCTTATAAACCATAATGGTTGATTGGTTTGATTCTGGCGTAGCTCATTGTGAACCAAGCCCATGATTTGATTATTTAGCCAATAATATATCATAGGTTCTCTAGGTTTTCCCAGGCTAGCACTGCTCTGCTAGATTCATCTCTATCCAGTAGGATAACAAGTCCTAAAAAAAAATATTTGAAGTGCTTTTGATTGCCTAACAGAGGGGAGAGAGATCAATCAAATAGAGGTTTTTCTTCCATTTTGCCCCACTGACCCCATCTGGTCTGACAGAGAATTGGATTAAATCAGTAAAGAGAATAAACGTTTTGTTATAACTGGGCCTGACATCAATCATTCTATCATAAATGTCATTGCAGATGTGGAAATAATAATTGAAAAAAATGACTTTTTATAGGTCTTCTGTGGAATGTTACAAATCTCCAAATTGCCATTATTGTTGGCCTAGAAGCAAAGATGTATGTCCATATGGTACATGTTTGTATTTTTTTTAAAAAGGTTAGCTGTTCTGGAATAATTACTTTGATTTATATATCCCTGTGGAAAGAAAGATAGGATATAAATCAAGTAAATAAAAAAAAAATCAAGCTCAGCTTATAGTTCCTAATTGGGAACTGACACTTGTAGTAATGATTGATACGATTCATTGAGGTACTGTATTAAATAGTAGTGTTGAGATCAACATTTGAAAATACCTTAAATTGCCTGTGGAAGGAACATGCATCACCATCATTTTCATTTAATTATTATTAATAATAATAATTCAACTATTGTTGGAACTATATTGGAATTCCATTTCTATTCCAATCCTTTCAATGTAATCATCATCAGCATCATACAGTTTATTGATATCGCTGTACCAAGAGATGCCAGATTCGAAGAAAAAGAACTGGAAAAAATTACAAAATATTGTGACCTAGCCGTCAAAACTACACAGGTATGGATGGAGTTTGTAACAGTGATACCCATTGTCATCAGGGCACTTGGTACCATATCCAAGAATTTTACAAAACATATCAAGAAATCACAGCATCCTTCAATAACATCAGCACAGCAAAAAACTACACTACTTGGAACATCATATACTTTAAGAAGATTCTTGGTTGATACCTAGGATGCTGGCAGCAACCCATATCAACCATCACTACCAGTCAATGGTATGTGTGATGCATTTAAATGTTCAGTTGACTGAGTTTCATATTTAATGAATAAAAGAGGAGATGATGATGATGATGATGATGATGATGATGATGATGATGATGATGATAAATACCTAGAATGCTGGCAGAAACCTGTATTAAGCATCAGCACCAGTCAATAATATTTGCGATACATTTTTAAATGTTTAGTTGACTGAGTTCCGTGTTTAATGAATAAAAGAGATAATAATAATAATTTATGTACCACTCAACACCAAC
>JAPKID020006235.1:0-10746 GCA_026931265.2 Tropidonophis doriae | reverse complement strand
TGTTGGATAGCCATTTGTTTGAAATGGCATAGGGCTCCTGCCTAGGCAGGGGGTTGGACTAGAAGACCTCCAAGGTCCCTTCGAACTCTGTTATTGTATTGTATTGTAAAGTCAATGGGGAAACCAGATTCACTTAACAACCGTGTTATTAATTTAAGAACTGCAGTGATTCACTTAACAAATGTGGTGAGAAAAGTCATTGTGGGAAAGCTCACAACAATTGTCTCACTTAGCAACATAAATTTGGGCTCAATTGTGGTTGTAAGTTGAAGACTACCTATATGAAGCCTATTCACCCTGCATCAATATAAGTCTCTTCTTAAAATCAAGATTTTTCCTTCGATACAAGTTTATTTTGTGGGAAAAGGAAGGGGGGAAACCTCTTCCTGAATCCCTCTAGAGATGGGCCCTTCAAGGCATGGTCCATCTTTTAAATCAGAATTAGCTATGCACTGTTAACTGTCAACGGCTCCTTTGTTCTGCTAATGGGTGTTTGCTATTGCAGCCCTTGTGCTCATTAACCTTTGTCAGTGACTCAGCTTGTAGCTCCTTCCGCTAACTCATGCAGTTTTAAGATCTGGAGGGAGCCGCTGTCTATGTTAAGAATATGAATCCCCCTTACTGAAGGATAAAATTCCTCCCCTTACAGATTAACTCTTGCTTCCCCTGTCATGTTCAAGGGGACATCAGTTGAATTCATCAAGATAAAGTTCAACTCGCATTGCCTGTTTTTCCAGTATGAATGCCTTTGGTAAGATATCTGTTTCTGAGAATCCCAAAGTTCTCTAGTGAGAAAGAGAAGGAGTTAGTCTTTTGATGAATGCATACTTGCAGAGTATAGACAGAGATATAGAACTTTCCCGCAAGATAAGCTTGAAATTATAAAAAAATGATAGTAAAAAGTAGCAGCTCATTTTGACGATAAAAGTAGTCGTGATCAAATATGGTGCTAAATGCATTTACTCAGCTTTGCATGCTCCTTCTGTGGCTAACTGAAATCATTTTGTTGCCTGAAGCAAAGAACAAGATGGCCGTTTCCCCCATTCTATATAAGCTGTCATTTTACGTGCAATGCAGCAGACACACCCAACTGCACCAAGTGGAAGAATAATGAATTGTGTCGGTGCCATGTATGCTGAAGCGTATGGTCTCAGGTGTCTGGCTGCTGGCATGCTCAGTCTACCACCTTTATGATGAACGTTGTGATTCATTGAAAGAAAGAGATCATGTGAAGTTACATGGTCCTGGTCTACTTATCACCCGCTTTGTTGCATAGGGACAAATGGGGTCTGCTTAGGGCTTTCCTTCTGGAGTGGCTGTTTTGTGCTGGACTCTAGCCAAATTATTGATCTATTCAGTTTTACTCCAAGCATCCTAATGTTCCCTGAATAAACTGAAATACATCCTTATGTAATGTGGCAGTCTGTTTTAAAATAAACATTTGAAAATAAGCATTAATTCATGTTTGTTTGTCAGTTCATTGCTTTTCATGGGGATATGAAGTGAGAAAACCTTTCTACACGTTTGTTAAAGATGTCTATGGAGATTCTCTATCATCCAAGTCATGGTTGTCCAATAGATGCTTTTTTTCAAAAAGCAATTGGACTTTGTTTTTCCTCAAAGACATTTCGCTTCTCATCCAAGAAGCTTCTTCAGTTTAGTTTTGTCAAAGATGTTCCCATCTGGATATCATGGATTACAAGTCCCATTACCTGATGATGATTGGAATTCTTGCTAGTTTGTTTTCTCAAGAGGGCACCAGATGTATCCCATAGTTTGCAATAACACTTGCATGATGCAGCTTTAAAGCTGTGCTTACATATTATAAAAGTTTCTTTGTCATTTTTTTTCTTGAACCTGAAACATTATTTTTATTTCTGGAGAAGTATTCCACTATAATTCCCTAATAGGGAGTGGTTGAATAGACACATTATTTCATTATTTGCTTCTCAAAACTTTTTTTTTTAAAAAAAGACTTTCTTTGTAACTGGTTAGCTGAACAAACACACATTTTGCAAAGGGGATTTCCTGGAGATCTGGCCATTGATATAGACAGAGTATAGAATGATGCAGATGGAAATATTAATGATTATACAGATTGATCATCTTTAAATTGCCTTTTAAACTATTACAAAAAGGCCTAAATAGTACAGGATCTCCATAAGGAAAGAAGCCAACAACTCTGTCATTGAAAACATTTTGTTTCCAACACATTGTCTCACTCAATCTCAAAAAGCAGGAATCAGTGAGGTATTTAAATTTCTCCCTCACCCCATTTTATGCCTCTTTGAGGGTATGCTTAGCAGAGGGTGTGGATAAGGCATAAAATGCCACATGTTCAAACACATAAAATGTGGTGTGGCTCTGTTTTGGAATTCAGGATCCCCTTACAGACCCAGGAAATCCCCTTACAGTTATCAGAAAAAGTTGGATAGAGAAACAAGGATAAACTATAGAGAAGAGGAGGAAAAAGAAGAGATCTTTCTATTATCTAAATCTCAATTTTTATTTCTCTGCTGATGTTTGTCCATCTTTTTTCCCCTCATAGTTTTGCTGATATGAAGTAGAGAGGGTGCAGTCAAATGGAAAATAACATCAGAATTTGAAAATGAATTTGGATCTGATTTTCATTCAAGAACATGACAAAGACAAAACATGTAAAATGTCTTCTTTCCTTTCTTCTTGCTACTCTCTTCCCAGAACATATGGCCAAAACTTCTTTCTATTGTCTCTTGTAGCTTTACTCTTAAACTCACGTGAATCCTTACTTTGTTCATTCTTCTTCCAATCTATAAAACAGGATTGATTACATATTGTTGAATATATAATTTCTCTTTAATTTCGAGAGTACTGGCTCTTGGAAACAGCAATATTCTACATCCGTGATTTTTCTTTACATTTGATACTTATTCCCCAAAGAAGAATGATAGTTGGCCTCTGTTTTGCTCTCTATTTTGGACAATAGTTAGTAACCACACTTGTTTTTGTGAGAGATAATAAATTCATGATTTATGAAATAAGTAACTCGCAATTGGCCTTCTTTTATTGTTTACAATAGGGAAAGCAATTGGAAGCCTACTGTTTATTGATATCATTGTGTAAGGAGGAAGGAAGCTTAAATCTTCCTTTCTCTTGTTAAGGCCATCTTTATGAAAGACCTGCTTTATGAAATCCCCACTGACACTGAGGGGGTTTAGAAAGAAAGAAAAACCCTTCTAACGATGTCAATATATTTCTTTTTTTAAAAAAAAATGAGCTTCACTCTCTTCATGATGTGATTTCAGTCAGAATTGACTCCATCATGCTTAATAAACAACAACAAAAAGAGCAGTTGCCCTTTTTATATTTGTTTTGTGTTAGTTAGAGGAAAACAAGAAGGGGTGGCAGATCTATCTTACTTATGTTCCTCCTTATACCCAGATATTTACTGAGCTTTAATATAATGTTCACATTTTCTTTAATTGTACACTGAAATGTTACATCTTTTATCTTGAGGATTCAAATAACATCTGGATAAAGAACCTATCTTGAATGACCTTCTCAAAGGTATACCTGCCTTTTTCAGCTGGGCAATTTTAAAATCTTTCACTAGAAATTAGCACAGAAGTAAATGCTGCCATTGAATTATCTCCATTTTCTGGTTCAGTAATGAAATATGCATGATGAAAGAAAAGGAGTCGGATCTCTTTGTTTACTACAGTCTGTAGACAAGCAAACCAAGCCTACATACAAACCATTCTTATTTACCTTTGTGTGTCTAATATATGTGTTCAAAGAAGCAATCAGGTGCACATGACTTGCTGTGACTATTCTTCAAATATAGCTGATCAAAAACGTAACACACATATAAAAAAAAAATTACACAACGGAACTCATAGCTTTCTGTCTAGATGGTCTCTGGTGATGAGCCGAAAGGCAGAAAAGGAGAGCAGTATGCTTCCTCCCTTAATTGGGGCCTAACAGGATGTTGTGACATAAGTGTGTGTGTGTGTGTGTGTATCAATTGCATACTGATGCCTTTTGAAAGTATTAATGCAATAATCATAACTATCTTTCAAAAGTTTTTTCCTTAACTGCTTTGAAGGATATAATTACCTCCATTAAATAAATAACTTTCTAAAGGCATTGTTATCACTGATTTTGTGCTTCCAAAGTATACTTTCTGTTCATTACATGAAATGTGAAAGTTTAGGTAAAACCTCTTAAACACACTCTCCCTTACCCACAAAATTGTGGGTTCATCCCTTTTGTGCATCCCTATGGCCCTGACCTGTGCCATACCTCTTATACATGCCCTCAATATATCATCCCAGACCTGCACTGTGCCTCTCATGCTCCCATTTGCAACCTCCTGCACTCACACTATGCCTCTCTCACACTCTATCCAATCTTCCCCTACATCTCCAGGTATCCTCTCACTTTCTCCCTCACTTGGCAGCAGTGACTTACTTACTTTCCTGTGGCCTATAATTCCCTGCCAATTGCCTCAATGATTTTGGTTGTGGGAAGCCAGCCAATGGTTGCCTCATTGGCCGCATTGACCCTGTAATTCATTTAACAACAGCAATTGGGGCTGCCAGGATTGCTAAGCAATGTGGTCGCAATTTACAACTGCATTGCTTAGCAATGGTCTCAATTGCTCAATTGCTATTGTAAGTCAACAATTACTTTTGTTAATATCCAGCAACTTATTAGCCTACCTGTATTGCTTTGCAGTACTAAATTTAAATATTAAAATAAATTCTAGATTTTTTAAATGAAAATATGGAATTACTGAAATAAACATTAAAAGTTGTTAAAGGACTTTTGCTAATACTAACCTTGAAGTAGTTGAGATCAGAATTTCTGTCACTAAGTGATCATTAGGTGAAACACCTGTAACTGCATCATTTAGCTATGGTAATTGTGGTAGTCCCAGTTGTCGTCATTAGACCAGGTTCTCATGCTTCTTCTGCCTGTCACACTTCTGCTTCACTCTTCCCAATCTCTCTGCCTGCCTCCATCTTTGTCTTTTAGGCCATCCTGTGCTCCACCACTACTTATCTCTGATGACCCCAACTGACCATGCCTGTTTTCTTCTTCCTTCTTGCTATGGGGGCTTTGCCAATGTCAGGCTTGCTGCCATTACCTTCCCTTCTCTGGCAACTGGTTTCCTGGCTGGCCTGCTCTACTACAAACAGCAGTCTTAGCCTCCTGCACATTCCTACCAGCATGTCTGATCTGCCTGCTGGGGCTCTTTGTGCCAGAGATGGCTCACTGCCTTCTCTGCTGCAGGCCTTGCTCCATTAGTCTCAGCCCCCTGCCTGCCAAGGACCATGCACATATGCTTGCCTTCACCCCTCACCATTGCCATCTGCATAAGACTACATTTATTTACAGCCTGACTGAGCAGCCTCTGTTTAGCAATAAACAAACTTGCTGAACCAAATAGCTTCAGCAGGAAGTTGTCTTGCACAAAATGAGTCCATTGTTGCCTATTGGCAGTTTGCCAATTTCGGGCAAGAATGTTTCAATCCTGCATGAAGATGCAAGAGGTACATTATGTCTAGAGCTAGAGCAGTTCCTCTTCCGTGTATTGTGTTAGTCAGGTACCACTGAAGCTTCTATGATTTTTACGGTTCTTTGGACAGAAGCTTGTTACCTTGACCTGTCTTTAGAAATAACTTTAGTTTTCAGTTCTGTCATCCTATTAGAAATGCCTGACAATCATGTTGTCCCTCCGTCTATCTGTCCTTCCTTCCTTCTCTACCCTCCCACCATCTTATCCAGTTAACCATCTTAAATCTATGGCTGGGTAGATAACAGTATTTAAACACAGAATTAAAAACATAGCAAATCACTAAATAATATATATGGCTGCTAAGGTACAAAATCAACTAACACATCAATAGAAGTAACCGTGATATGGGTTCAACCATACACTTGGCTAAGTAGCAGAACCAGGTCTTCATGGCCTTAGAAAGATCAGCAAGTCAAGTTCCCACAGGGAAGATTTATCAGGAGTGCTGCATATTCATAGAGGCTGATTTATTTATTCTGCCAATTTGTTCAAAGTTTTTTTTCAAGTCACTTTAGTAGACACTATGTTATTTAAAGTTTACTGCCACATTTTCTGTATAATAATAAGGTTGCCATAATGATTTGTGCATTTTCTTATCAATTTAAAATAACAGCAATACATAAGCATAAATCTATATATGAATGAAGTTTAGAATTATGGCCCATAGGAGATATACCAAAACAAAGGAAGGAAAAGAAATGAAATATGGAATGATTTACATATATGGGAATGAAGAGCATAGAGAAAAATGATTTTCTTAGGTTAAAATCAAGATATATTCATCTGTTATAAGTAAAAAGACAAACTGAACTGTAACAACTTTCTTTTCTTTCTTTTAGAGAAGTACTGGAAGAAGTATCAATATGCTGCCAAATTTGTGCAGTTGGTAAGATCCAAAACACCCAAAGTCACCTTCTATTCAAGATATGCCAAGTGCATGTTGATGGAAAATTCAGCTCCTGCAGATGTGGAAATTTGTTTTTATGATGGTACATGTCCTTCAGTTCTTCTGCACATTTCCTTCAATTGTTAAGTTTGCAATTAAACTATTTGTTAACCATGATTTTATTCTGCTAATAGTTCCTTAACTTGTATATTTTAAGGAATTTTGTTGATTGATTCGTCATACACTAAATATGCTAAAAATTGAAAATAATATATTTATATAGTTAAATCGGTAGAAATTCTCAGTCATCCAGGTCATGGTTGTCCCAAAGGTGCTTTTTCAGGAGGCAACTGGATTTTCTTGTTTTTTTCTTTGAAGACGTTTTCCTTCTTATCCAAGAAGCTTTTTCACTTCTGACAGGATAGTGGGGAATGGAAGGGTTTATATTCCTTGCAGACAGCTGGTCATTTGCATCTTTTTAGAGGGTCATTGAAGCACTTGGCAATTTATCTATGTCCTCAGGGTCACCTGAGTAGTGCTCCTGGTTCCTGTAGCCTGCAGTTTACAGCTGTTTGCAAGGAATAAAAATCCTTTCATTCCCCACTATCCTGTCAGAGGTGAAGAAGTTCTTGGATGGGAAGTAAAACATCTTCAAAGAAAAACCAAGTCCAGTTGCCTCCTGAAAAAGCACCTTTGGGACATATTTGGCTACTGCATGCTGGGCATTACTAAATGTTTTTCTTGCACTTTTATAGCAATATCACTTAGACTTACATACTACTTCATAGTGGAGACAATTTTTTCATTACTTCAAGAATTTTTTGTTTTATAATATTCATAAGTGATTGTGATTATTATAAAACTTAATGTTTGAAAATTAAATGTTAGTATTTACACTTTTATTTTTACTGACATTTGCATTTGTATTTTATTTTGGCACTGAATAATATTGAACCGTTGAAAATTTTCAACTGTAATTTTCTTTTCTTTTAATATTCATCAAAGTGTATGAGAGTACATTTCCTCTACTTGACCATTTTTTTCCTTCAAGGGGCAAAAATACACAAAGCAGCAGGAGCAATACGAATAATTGAAAAATCTGGAAAAGCCTATACAATAAGAGAAGAAAATGAAATTTTACAGAAGGATATACAAATATATGTGCATCATGCAAATGAGGTAAATATTGTTTATATTTTAAAAGGTGGAGGTGTGAAAAACTGAAAAAATTGTGATAGACAGTTGGGACAAATGAATCAATGAAAAATAATGTCAATTGGTGAATAACTTTTAGCAGATTGATCAATTTCAGATATCTAGCTTTAAATTGCCTTTTTTTATAGAATTATCAATATTTTCCATTGTTATTGCTGTTGTCCACTGTACTCCTATTCCATCATAAAGGAAGAAACTACATTATCAGTGTAATTTTAATGTGCCTGTATGTATTCATTTCCTTATTTTAATAGGCTCATCGCATTTGCCTTGCACTAGAAACTGCCATTCTGGCAGAAGAAAGAAGTGAAAGTGTTCCGTTTTTCCCCATTATTGTTGGTCGGTAAGCTGTCACATTTGATGTTCTTTATTTTCCAAAATAATTGTTTCTCACATGGCTGACACTTTTTCATAGAGATCTTCATTTATGCTTTCATGTAGAGCTAAATGTATCTTTTCTCCACCTCAGTAAACCAGGAAATCCTGAATCTCCAAAAGCTTTATCAAGTACAGCCCCATCTTTGATGAGTGCAGCTTTGAAGAGAGATGTTCCCAAATCTGAATCTTCAACTCAAGCATCTAATATTAACCTATCTGTAAGTTAGCACATACACAGATTCTTTTATTATAAGATTTTTAAATATACACATACTATACATTTAAATTTAAATTTTGGTAACTGCCCAAGATTGTTTAGAGACCCCTAAGCAATGGTGTTAGGGTACATAAAGACAAGATTGAATTTCTGGCATATAGCTAATGAAATTAAATTATTTTGTTAAATACTGAAACTTCTGGCAAAGTTTGATCTATTATTGGAATCTGATATTTCCATGAATACCTTCTAGATGTGTTATGAAGGATCTGCATTCACAGAAGCTACATCTGAATCAAAGAGCTCTTCTGGTAGCTCCAATGACTGTGTTCCACATTCATCACAATTGCTAAAGTCTGTCTTTGTAAAGAATGTTGGCTGGGCTTCTCAGGTGAGTCTGTAATTCACTCAGAAAAAAACCCAATCAGTATAGGATAGGATGTATAGGATCACAGTGAATATGGAGGAGAGACAGCAAGTTATAAATTGATATGTAAAGCTGTAACTATGTTTTCTCTCTGCCCATATTTTGATATTTGCAGCAGTTGGCTGTAGTTAATAGTAGAACATAATGTTATCATTAGTTGCTTATTGTACCTGATACATAAAAATTGCCAGGATTACAATGCATATGAATAGGTGCATCAGCCAGTAAATAATTTGCCAAAAAACTGATTACACTTTGCCCAAATAGTAGGCAAAACTATTTGTATTGAAAAATGAATGCAATGATTTCCATCCATTGCAATTTTTTGCTTCCAGTGGAATGAGCTACTTCTCTGAATAAATTACTATTTTGAGACAAAACCAAATAACCAAAATAATGGAGTTTCCTTCTCATTTAAGCCTGAAGCCAGGTCCTAATTATGAAACCATTAATATAATGGCCTTACAATGCGGAATTCCTTTTTTAATAATCAATTATTGAGTGATTAGGTAAACAGCTATTTTATAGACTTTGTTATATGAAATAAACTTTTTTCTTCTTCTAGTTCACAAGTGGGGCAGTATGGGTTCAATTTAATGATGGATCCCAATTGGTTGCTCAGGCTGGTGTTTCCTCTATTACATACACATCTCCAGCTGGTGACACAGTTAGGTATGTATCAGTTTTGTTATTATTAAGTAATCCTTCGATAAATATAAGTCTCTAGACTTATATTTTCTCATTTGATTTCTAAGCAAGAGTGTGGGGACTGTGGAGAGTATAGTATGTGGGAAGTTCCAAGCAAGGTGATTTTTTTGTAAAGTCGTGTGTCTATTTTGATTTTAAAAATTAAATATTAAAATTTCAGTTTGCAAATTCTGATATTTTGTTACTTTCTCCATTTGTTTTTCATCAAATTGTACTGCAACATGCATATTATTTTTAAAACACTGACAGAAAAAACCTATATAATAAATTTTAGGTTTTAGGTTTGCACTACAATTTAATATAGTTTTAAGAACTAAAACCTAGCCAAAAATTGCAACAGAGTTCATTATGATTTTGGTCCCTTCAGTGCAGTTCTTTCTTACTGTAAGATTACTTCTCTTATATACAGGAATGGTGTAAAATAAAAAGTGTTATCCCAAAAGATTAAAATTGGAATATTGGTATCTTCTTAGGTATAGAGAAGATGAGAAACTTCCAGAATTCATCAAAGAAAAGTTGCACTGTCTATCTTCCATTCTGGTAATGTTTACCAATCCAGTTGGCCCCCACTGACAAAACGGTGTATGACAAATTTAAATAACTCAATGGTAATAAATTCTTTTTATACTCACAGTAGTAGACTTTCATCCAAAAACCCAGACTGGTTTTTCCTGTATAGAAGTAATGTATAAGTGTTCTACTTTTAAAACATTAAAGCAAAATTAATTGCATTTCATGTAATTTATAGAAAGTCCTATCTTGGTTTTCCTCTCCACAAATGTATATATGTGCATGTTCTGTTTTCGCAGCTCTCAAGACAAAAACACCTCTGCTATTGCAATATATGCCTGTAAATATTTTGTATTTTATGCTATTTTCAGATATGAAAAGTATTGTTTTATGATTGTTTTATATTTTTGTAACTTTTTAATGAAATATCCCTGCAAAAGTGTTAAAAAAATAAATGCAGTGATAATTTAGATCCCTTGATTTATTTAACACAAATGTCTACGTATGCACAGTAATACTAGTTTACTAATAAAACTCTAATTTACAGTAGAATCCATACGTTTTGTACACTTACATGCACCTCAAACAACATATTTATAATGGATCTGGTGTTGTATTATTTAATTTGGAAAAGAAATCTATTGTGACTGAAACATTCCTGAGGGTTTTCTTCTAGAAACTATCTCTAGGTTTGTATTATAGTTTAAAGATACATGGAAAGTTATAACAGGAATAATAGAGCTAATATAGTAAAACTAAGTTATTGAGCTAACAGAAGTATTTGTCTTGCTTTATTTGCATTGGAAGTCAAAGCTAATATAAAAAGAACAAATAGGGCTGACAAA
>JAPKID020006234.1:0-10747 GCA_026931265.2 Tropidonophis doriae | reverse complement strand
TTACACAAATTAAGCAATTAATCCAGAAAAACATGAGCGAGTCCTTAGCGACACATATTGCACAGTTACACATAATACAACAGTATTGTACATAATGCATACAGTACAGTTGTACATAATACAACAGTCATTTTCTGGATTATTTTATTGCCTTGGCTCTGAGATCTATGAATTTGTGGAACTAAAATACCGTGCGTAATAAAGTTATGGAAGAAAGATTTTGCTGAAGACGGCAAGGATCTTGTCAAGATCTCATAGGAAAATGTCATAAAATGTAATTGGTTGTACTAACTAACTCTCATATATCTGTCTAAGATTATATTGAATTGATGGATGTTTTATTCTCAGTATGTCTAGATCAGTTTCTGAACCTCTGTTCAACTCCATGTATCTTAGCATGATGGATGGGGAGTTCTGGGAGTTGAAGTCCACACATGTTAAAGTTGCTGAGGTTCAGAAATACTGATTCAAAGACATAGTGTTTGCCATTATGACATGCTTATTGCTGAAAAATACAGCGATTGTTCTTTTTTTTTGCTGTGACTTCTGATACGGATGCCAAATATTTATTTAAACACAAGGCTGAGAAACTCACTTATACAGTATGTAGAAACAAAAATGAGAGAAACTTGTAGGATATATTAAAATTAAACCCAAATATAACATGAAAAAGAAAAGACATTCCCATAACTTGCTAAAATCGAAGCAATACTTTACTGAAGCAAAACTTATAAAGTAGTTGCAAGCTGCTGAAGCTAAAATAACATTTTACTGGATACGTTTATTAAATTCTAGGGAAAAAATTAGGAGGGAAGGAGGAAAAATATGGCTGGTGTTTAAGCATTATCTATCTCAAATATAATTTTAGATGGAATATAGACAATTTTAAATATTGTCCTGCTTTCCACTGACCAAAATAGATACATACCAAATGGGAGAATAATAGGACAATACTTGCTGTACATTTTTATTTTTTAAGACTCCCAGAGGACTTTTTCCAATTTTGAAATGGTATCTCCTGCTGTAGCAAACTGGCAGGATCTCCTTTAAAAATGTTTCGTTTCTCATGGAGAATTGATCATTCTAACTTCCCAAACCGTAATGGAAAAGCAAGTCTGCTGATGGAAACATCATTACCAAGTCAAAAAGACCTTCCAAATTGTGCTATAAATCCTTTTATTTGAAACTTTCCAAGAAGGCAACAATTTCTTCAGAACTCTGCTAAATAACTTAAATTCTGCCATACAGCCTCCAAACTCTGAGATGGAGAAGGCTTGGCAGAAAATGTACAATGGGTCATTAGATTAGCAGCTCCTTCCTGATTGGGATTCTCCATTAATTCTGCTCTGCTAATTCTAGGAGCGCTGGAAACCAAGAGTGTCAAAGCCAATGAGGTACCTCAAAGGACTCCAGGCATGGAACGCTGACATAAATTGGTACTTTAGCTTTCTGTTACAGGGAAAACAAATCCAGGATTGGGCTTTTGTTAAAAGGAATGATGTTTTGGTCCTCATTTTAATTTTTATATTGCCTGATAGCTAAACCAGTCAGCTAGATTATTGTGAGATTCCATCTTTATGGAGTATAGATGTTTTGTTTTTCCATCCATGGGAGAATCTTGTAAATTGATATAAATATCTGGAGAATTGAAGTCAAATCAAGTGATATTTTTCTGAAATACTATATGTTTTCTTGTAAGGAGAGGTTTTTTTTTTTTAATTAAGATGCAAAGATATTCTTCCATTAGAGTTAGCATTGCTAGACGATCCTCCTTACTGATGACCACCAGATAAACTTCATAATTTTGATTGGGAAACATCTTTTGCTAAATGTTTGTTCATAATGTGAAATCAATATCACCTGGCATTTCAGTTACTTTGGGGTATTAAAAATTAAAATATCACTTGAGCTTGAGAACTTCACTAAAGACTAGGTTGTTCCGACAAATTTCTGATATTTCAAAGGGTGTTATGATTATAAGGAGCCATGAATTCACTGCTTGGCTGGTGGGCAAGGGAGAATTGGGTGGACTTTTAAAGGACATATCTGTCTTTTGCTATTAGTCTTGAAGATTCGGTGTTCTGAATTTGAACTCCTCCTTTAGACCGTATGATGGCAGAAGAGGCAAGAGTTGCTATCAAAAATCTAGCACTGAACCTTAAAATACCATAAATTTATAACCTTGAGAGTACAATTTACTCCTTTAAGAAATTAATGTAACATATGAATGTTATGAAAAATACTGGCTATTCAAACTTTAACATTTGTTCAGATGATCCAAAAAAATAGACTACTAGGGATTGGGATCCCTTGAAAAGTCCATAACGCTGAGAAAGCTGGAAGGGAAGGGAAGAGCATCACTAGCAGCAAGATAAATGGACTCAACTACAGTGGCAATGATTATATCTTTGGAAGACCTGAAGGGCCAGCCTGGGGCCAGATCCTTCTGAGGTCCATTTGCATGGCTGCTCACAGTAAACACTGAGTTGATAGCACATGGCACATAGTGAATCATAAAAGGAGTTAGGGAACCCATGACCCAGAGACACTGCTTTAGTAAGTTGCCAAGCACCTTAATTGTTTTCCATCTCAAGTCTGCTTTGTCCTGGTGAGCCCTGCAGAGCCTTGCATATTTGCAACACTTTTCAGAAACAGTTATGAAGGAAAAGACAAGGCCGAGGTAATTCATGTTTGACTTCAAAAAGCTCTTTCATCTTTTAAATCAGTGAGCCTGAGCCCAGTGAAGGGGAGAAATTCCTTGCCTTCTCTTCTGTTTTAATCTTAGTTTGGTTTCTGCTGTAGGATGCTTGTGAGCCATCTTGGATTTCCTAGAAGATGGACATTTGGTCTGACAGAAATGGAAGGAGAGGAGACACATTTGCAAATGCTAATGTTCTGGATCTGGAAAGGATTCAGAAGCCATTGTGTGGCTCTTTTATATTTATGTCTTAGTCTTGGAAATGTGCTTGGACTTTTTTTCTTTCTCTTATTGTTGTTTTGTGTAGCTATAGTGATGGCTGAAGAAACATTATTGTTTATGTTGGTTTGAGATAAGGCTGATGTGACAAACCCTGGTGGGAAGGGAGACCGACTAAGCAAAACAAAACATTCATGGAAAAATAACTTTGATAAGGATTTTTCTCTAGGATAATTAGTAAGGATTATTTTTACAACTGTCTTGCTCACTAGCCCTGGGGAGTAAGGGTGGCTTCTATTATCAGACAGAACTACCCTGTTAGTTCAAACAATGTTATTCGTGAATTGGAAAATACTGTCCATCAGAGTCAGAAAAATGAAAATAGTTTTGACATTAACATCTGGATTTTATATTTCCAAATATGAGGACCAATTATAATTTGACCATCTGCATCTTACAATAAGCTTTGAAAGCATTTGTGTTCTCTAATATGACTTCAGAACCTAAAGCAAGGTACTATGCATATTTGCAGAATAAACCTTATTAATTACCCTAAAGAAAAATCCTTATGAAAGCTATTTTCTCTATTAATATTTTGTTTTGCGTAGTCGGTCTCCCTTCCCACTAGGGTTTGTCACATCAACCTTATCTCAAACCACTATAAACAATAATATTTTCCGTAACTGCAGAAAACAACAATAAGAGAAAGAAAAAAGCCCAAGCACATTTCCAAAACTGACATAAATATAAAAGAGCCACACGATGGTTTCTGAATCTTTTCCATATCCAGAACATTAGAATTTGCAAATGTCTCTCTTCTCCTTCCAGCATTCAATTAAGAACTGCAATCTGGGATGAGCCGAAACGGTTGAAACGCTGCCCACAATCTTCCTCTGATTTCATACTCCTGCCCTTCCACTCCCTTGATTTTTAATTTTCCACCATGGTTTAATTTTCTTCCCTATTGAAGAGTTCTTTAAAATAGAGAGCTTGCAATTCTTTGCTAACCCAGAGATGAACTAATGGAAGTATTGTTATATGAGTTTGGAATTTTATTCTTTAAAAAAAAATATCAACATAGCTCCTTTTGTTTTATGATCTGAACTGGAACTCAGTGTCCATTACCATCACAAAGGAGTAGCCGATCCACAGAGAGTTCCATCCTTCTGGACATGGTGGGATTTGAACTGTTTGGCTGTGGACTGCTATCACCATAGAAGGAGCCTCACACACAGCACACCTAGAAAGGAGATGACATAAGAGTTACAAGATTAGACTTCCTGACTACTGAAAGCTCAACCTCCATTCTTACAAACAAGCAACTGCAGGGGAACTCTGCCAGAGTATGTTCAGTCTGACACATCCTTTCCAATCCTAGTATCAACAGCACCGATCCATCCAGTATGAAAGCTGTACACCAATGGGTTTGCAATCTTTCATATGAAGCATCTTGAGAAATACTGTAAGCCATTATACTGCAAATACAGGGCAGAAAAAATATGAGCCATTTCTGTAATTGTTACTAGGAGCTGACCTCCTCCGAAAATGGAACATCCACCAGCTATCATAAAAGGGGAAAAATACATCTGCAATATTTAAAAGTGATGTCAAATTAGATCTAAATCGCTATACATTTCTTTAAGGAATTCAATGTTATAGAAGGCTGCAGAAGAAATGGAATGCTTGCTTTTAATAGTCCAGACTACTGCAGGCAAAGTAACAACTCCCTGAAATTTTTAATGGAGAAACATTTTTCCAAAAGGAAAAAAAAATGAAGAAAATTATCCAGGAAAGGAAGAAAACAAAGAAATTTTCAATAGAAGTTCTCATATGAAATAAGAGCAAGATAAAAGTTTGTGCCTCTATAGAGACAGTTTTCAGACCAAAGGACTATTAGGACTATGACCTATTACAACCATTCGTTTAATGACCAAACAGCTCTAAAAAGTGACTTATGACCGTTTTTCACACTGACAACTATTGCAGCATCCTGTGGTCACGTGATCAAAAATCCAACTCTTAGCAATGGGCATGCCGTGTCTCAGGAACGTGTGATTACTTTTGTAACCTTCTGATAAGCATAGTCAATGGGGAAACCAGATTCACTTAACAACCGTGTAATTAACTTAACAACGGCAATGATTCACTTACCAGCAGTGGTAAGGAAGGTCATATAATGAGGCAAAACTCACTTAAAAAGCCAGTGGTCATAAGTCGAGGCGTTTTCTTTAGGAATAAAAGACGGATCTTCTTATGGAAGTATCACCTTATGGAAAATGAATTCCCACTGATCAAGAGATAGAATTCCATCTTCAACAACAACTGCAAATATTGTCCAAGAATTTTAAGCACGTAATGCTTTTGAACTGTCTATTTGTGATGGTCCCGATAGTGGAAGAAATGCAAAATGTGCCAATCTGATCTTCATATTAGTTGGGGATCAGTTTTTTTGACACCTGGATCTGCCAGGAATACCTCGGGTGACTCTGGTGCCTACCTGCTGATGAAAGGCCTGATGCTGTCTCCTGTTAGAGGAGCCATGTTCATTGGCATGGGCTCAGGGGTTGACAACCAATAAGAATAATCGTTTCTTGAAGCAAAATTGCAGACATTGTTAATGTTGCAGAATAGGAAAGGCATTGTGCTGAATTTACGTAGACAGCTTCCAGCAGAGCCTGAGAAACGAAAAGTGAAAGGTTAATCTCCATCACTCATTCTATGTAACACAGAGATATGTAGAAAGGGACAACCGTAGTGTATGGAAGAGCTAAACAAGAAATGTTCTTCATGTAGTGGTTGTGGCAGGGCTGAATGCATCCAGGTAGTTTTCTCAAGCTGTAACAATAGAAATGGCCAAATCTACTTTGTGTGGGTTTGTGTCCTGTTGATGCTTGCATAGCAGGTATCAGGTTATTGATGTGGCCTGGTGTCTGCTAGGATTATTTCCTTCAACTTTGTTGGAGATTCAAAGTGTAAAAAGACATCGGATTTTTTCTTCTTCTTCTGCAGAGTAAAACATGAGCAAAGTCACACAAATGCCATTCCTTGCTGAATACAGAAAAGCAACGGCATGCACAGGGACAGAGAAGAATAGACGAATCTGGTTCCTCCAAAGACAGTGGGGAACTTATCAATGTTATAATACTTTCAAAAAGTATGCCTTGAAGCCTTAGTGCCATGATGACGAACCTATGGCACACGTGTCAAAATGGCTCACGGAGTCATGTTGGTTGGCATGCATGGCATCATCTATTCGTCTTTCAGGTTTCTGGATCAGCTGTTTTTTGTGCTTTTGGCAATGCCAGAAACCAGAAGAGCTAGTCTTCCAGTTTCCATTTTTGTGCGCGTGCACGCTGGCCACGATTGTCTCACGTGCATGCATGCTACTAACTGGAAGACAAGCTGGCTGGTGTACATGCACATGCCAGAAACCAGAAGTTTATTTCCAGGCGCGCGCATGCCCACTTGGCAGCTTCTCTTCCACAGTACATCCCTGACGAGCACACATGCGCTCACTCCCTTTTTGGCACTCAGTGTCAAAAAGGTTCGCCATCACTACTTTAGTGGCTTCTCTGTGAATATCTCAAATAGAAAATTCATTTTGAAATTTGCCTAAGCAAATTTCAAATTGTTTTAATTGGATTTTAAGGGTTTTTTAAGTTTTATATTGGGTACAGGTTTAAATTTAATTTTGTTTTAACTTGTTTATATTGTGTTGTTCTTTCACTGTTTTAATTTACCTATACACTGCCCCGAGTCCCTTTGGGGAGAGGGGGCGGTATAAAAATCTAATAAAATAAAATAAATAAAATAAATAAGAAGCATTTTGCTCTGCTTATTAAGAAGCTGGTAGGTTTCAAGAATGCAGCGCTTCGGCCACCTTGAGGAAATGGAGTTAGAAGCTATTTTGCCCAGATGTATTTATTCTTTCTAAACTCATAAGGCCTTTTGAAATAGAACTAGCACTGATGATGTTACCTAGTTTGGGTAATGAAATGTCTGCAAGAAAACAATCAAGCTGAGAGAGCACCAAGGAGCCCTCAAAGAGAATTCTCTGAACATTCAGTAGTGGCAGTCAGGTTTCTGAGGATAAGGGATGTTTGGAGAGAAGGGCAGAAAGAAAAGTTCAGAGTGTAGTAAAATGTAGAATGAAGGATAATTTGGTCTCCATACGTTATCTGAGTAAAATACAAATAGTCCTTGACTTATAACAATTCATTTAGTAACCATTCAAAGTTACAACAGCACTGAAAAAAGTGATTTATGAGTTTTTCACAGTTAAATGAATGAAACATGTACAGTTTTTCACACGCGGCATCCCCATGATCATGTGATTTACATTTGGATGCTTGACAGCTGGTTCATGCTTATGACGGTTGCAGTGTACCAAGGTCATCTGACTCCCCTTTGTGACCAGCAAAGTCAATGGGGAAGTCAGATCACTTAATAACCGAGTTACTAATTTGTCAACTGCAGTGATTCACTTAACAACGGTGGCAAGAAAGATTGTAAAAACAGCCCAAACTCACTTAACAAAGGTCTCACTTAACAACATAAATTTTGGGCTCAATTGTGGTCATAAGTCAAGTGCTACTTGTAAACACCACCAAGAGTTAAAGGTGGAGAGGAAAAATGGCCACATGGCCAAAAGAGAATGCTGTGTTGAGCCATGAGTTTGAAGAGAGCTTCCATAAAGGTGCATACAATTGAAATAAAAATCTCTGAACCTGACATACTGTAGATTCAGAAACATCACTACCCTCAAGAAACATCCTTATTTCAGATGATTTGAAAAATAAACTTTGCTCACCTTTGCGAGACATAAAATATACTGTGCCTTGAACACTTTCTTTTACTACTCAAGATACTGTCAGAGCACCTGCCTGACTCTGAGGCTTGATGGTATCTCTTGTCCCACACAAGGGACCGTGAGTCACTTTCCAATTTTGCTGACCATCAGTTTGTTTCTGAATATTTCTGCATCAGTTTCCATTAAAAAAAAATGTCTATGCAAACATCGACTTTTCCAAGCCTGAATTGTTTTTATATGCAGTTTCCCTAATACAATGTCCTTTCATGCCATTTCTTTTTCAAACATGCTTTTGGGAATAATTTTCATTGATGTACATATATACATATTACAAGAGTTTGAAAAGCATGAAATATGCTCACAAACATGCTTTTATATTTGTTTTATACAGGTTATATACAGAATTGAGTAAGTTCACAGAAATATATGAGCCAGATCGATTTCTCTGCCGTCCTTGTGAAACAATTGATGAACAGAAAAACTTAGCATAAAAAGCTGCCCTTTTTAAATGTAAGATGGATTGATGTAACAAATACTCATTTTATAGGACTCCTTCTGTGCTTGCTTACCCAAGTCCTGACCGTGAGCCCGTTGATTGCCTTGTACATAAAGCAAAGAATATCCATAGAACATGGCTCTGGTCCCAAATGGACAGGAGGGGTCCTCTGTGGTTTGGCTGTGCCTGGTCACAAGGAAACCATGAGCCATAGAGGGTCTTCCCGGTGGACCCATCACCCCCGGCAGGCCTTCAGGACCAGGGGGACCAGGAAAGCCTCTCGGACCTACCAGAAACAATGATAAGAGCACTGGCATTGTGAAAAAAGAGCTGTGTCTCTAACTTGATGACATGATTTGATTTCAGTTATTATCAATGAAGTCCTAGTATATTTTATAATTGCTACAAATCCCTAATTTTATAAATGCTCAATTTTATCTTGGAATATGATCTAATGCAAGTCAGATCACCCAAATCAGAATGTGTTTAAACCGAATAAAGGCTTTCTTTAATTTCAAAGATGGAGAACAGAACTGGACCAAAGAGTTAAAGCTTTACTTTATTGCATTCATTTGGGAAGTTGATACTCCTGGAGATGAAGCCAAAACAGTCTCAACCCAAATTTTTATTATATGGAATTATGTTCAAGTACAGCTCAATCTTTGCCATTTTTTGCAGTCTTGGTTCTGCTTTAGCCATCCCACATCTTCCACATAGCCAAAACCTCTGAGCACATTTGCAGGCATTCTGGCTGCTTTGCCTGGGTTGCTTCCAAGCTCACGGTCGCTTTCTACAAAGTCAGAGCTTCAGAATAAACTTGTTTAGGATTCAAATGGTATATTTATTTATTTATGCTGGAGGTGTGGTGGGGGAGAATATTGGCTCTGAGAGCCAAAGACTAACATGGTTTAAAAGACAAACCACCTCACCAATTTCTTAACAATTGTTTTTCTCCTGAAAATTGATCTTTCTCTCAAACTTATCATCTTAAAATGCCCTTTGCTGAATTTACTATGAGGCTATTAAGCTGGCTACCGCAATATGATCAGACTTGCCTGTAGGACCCACAGGGCCCGTTTCTCCTTTCTGACCAGGTATGCCGTCAATTCCCTGTATTCCGGGGGGGCCAGGCAAACCCGCAGCTCCTGTTACACCTATTGAAATGAAAATGCACAGTCATAATTCACTTAAAGAATTCCAGCCCCGAAAAATAGGGATGATAGAATAAAGAGTAACAAAGTTGGAGGTCTTCTAGTTCAACCCCGTGCTCAAGCAGGAGACCCTATATAAGTGATGGCTAACCTTTTTCTAAAGGTGTACCAAAAATGTGCGCCCCCCCCACCTGCACGTGCGCACGTGACACCCCTTCTCCCCGTGCATGTACACGCAATCCCCCTTGCACAGGGGGGAGTTTTTGCCCTCTGCAGGTTCTGGAAGCTTTCCTGAAGTCAGGGGAGGGTGAAAATGGCCTCCCCCGGCCCTCCGGAAGGCTGAAAATCAGCTGGCTGGCACGCGCATGCGCGCTGGAGCTGAGGGCTGCTGTGCCAGCAAATAGGTTTGACATCACGGCCCTACATGATTCCAGACAAGTGGCTATCCAGACTCTTCTTAAAAGTTTTCAGTGATGGAGCACCCACAACGTCTAAGGGCAAGCCGTTCCAATGATATATTGTTTTCACTGTTAGGATATTTCTCCTTAGTTCTAGGTCACTAGTGATAGTAGAGCCTTCACTGGGGCAAATCACAGAAGCACAAGAGGCCCACATTTACCACAAAAAATATAACTTTGCCCTGTTGTATCAAAGCAGCTATCCAACTTCCAAAGCCTATTAACAGCCTCTGGGTTCAGTGCATATAAGACATAAAAGACATCTTGGCAGAGCAAGAGGTAGTCTTCCCAATTACTTCCAGAAGTGATCTCATCCTTTTACCTTGTTGTCCTTTTGGTCCTGGAAAACCAGGAAATCCTTTGGGGCCAGCAGGGCCTAAAAGACCAGGTAGGCCTGGTTCACCTTTCAGAAGTTGAAAAGAGCCTGGAGGGCCTGGTGGGCCTAGCAGACCTGGCAGGGATAAAGCAAGAAGCACAGTAAGCCAACATCCAGAGGCCAGGAAATAGAAGGATCAGAAGGAGACTTTGTATGGGACTTGGGTGAATTTCACCAAGTTATTTCAACTCTTTCTCAGAAACACAATTCTTTTCAAAATGATCAAATCTGAAATCAAAAATGCCAACACGAACCTTTACTTCCAGGAAACCCTTGGTCGCCTTGTACTCCCTTGGATCCAGAAAAACCTGAAGAACCTTTTAGACCTGGAAATAAAGGAAATCTTCATTGCTACGAAGGGAAACTCTTCCTTTATCTATTTTTTAAATTCTTTATCCCAACATAACCAACGGCCCCATTGACTTTATTCTTATTATCCAATATTTTTCAACTTTTTTATTCACGCCTAGAGAGTAGGTGGAGAACCACTCGCTCTGAATCTGACCGGACACAGGTGAGAGCCCATTTAAGGACTTACC
>JAPKID020006232.1:0-10748 GCA_026931265.2 Tropidonophis doriae | reverse complement strand
ACCCACGTGATCATCGCACAGCTGATCGTCGGAACTCCCCACCCACCCCTTGCTGTTCTACTTAACTTTGCAGACTCAGAAAAGGCTTCTTAGTGCCGGTGGTGCAAAGCGAATCGATAGAAGACTTCAGAGCATTTCATAAAGAGTCAGTAAGAATAGGAATATCTTCAATCCATCCTGTAAAATCTCTTACTTTACTACTCTGGTCCATACACATTAACAATTATGCTAAACTTATTTCCTACATTACTAAAAGAGAAAGAGAGCGCTACAAGAATTACCATTGCACAACATCTTATAAGTGTGCTGAATTTCAAATCCTACAGCTCCTGATAGAAGTTAATGGAAAAGTCTTTGAATGTTAGTTCGAATTATTGAAGGGGCTATTGGCATAGCCACTCCTGCAAAAGTACTTTTTTTCAAACTGCCTTTTTAACATCACAGCAGGAGGGCATTTGTGAATGAAGACAGAAAATTAAGTTCTTTTCAGAGCTTCTTCGGTGTTGGGGAATTCCTCATTCGATTGATGGACTGAAGAGCAGTGAGGTTTGCTGAGAAAATATAATAAAATGCTCTTGTCTTTGCAAAATCCATAGAGTGAAATGATTCATAGACAGAAATGACTGTAAGGGCACTTGAAGAAGACAAAACATATTTTTCTATTTATTGGTCAATGTGAATCAGACTTACCAGTTGATTTTTGTAATTCAAGATTTGAAGTAGAAAATAATTCAATTTGTTGTCCAGATTAGAAAAAAAGTTTGTCTATTACAGTGATGGAGAACCTTCTGAGCTCAGCATGTCAAAAATTTGGAAATTGCAGTAGTGCCAGAAAGAATGAAGCAACTGCATCAAAGCTGAAAGGATACCCTGCTGTGGATGTATCTGGTGGTGAAAGGAAAATCCGATGCTGTAAAGATCTATATTCCATAGGAACCTGGCATGTAAGATCCATGAATCAAGGCCAGAGGGATGTGGTCAAACAAGAGATGACAAGACTGAACATCGACATTTTAGGAATCAGTGAACTAAAATGGACAGGAATAGGTGAATTTAATTCAGATGACCATCAGGTATACTAAGGGCAAGAATCCCTCAGAATAAATGGAATAGACTTAATAGTCAATAAAAGACTAGAAAAAGCAGTACTGGGATAAAATCCCAAAAATGACAGAATGATCTCAGTTCAAATTCAAGGCAAACCATTCAACATCACAGTAGTCCAAGCCTATGCCCCAACCACTGGTGCTGAAAAGGATGAAGTTGACCAGTTATATGAAACCATACAACAACTTCTAGAATTAACACAAAAAATGATGTCCTTATCTTCATGGGGGATTGGAATGCTAAAGTAGGAAGCCAAAAGATAACTGGAATAACAGGCAAGTTTGGCCTTGGAGTACAAAATCAAGCAGGGCACGGGCTGATAGAATTTTGTCAAGAGAATACAATGGTCATAGCAAATACTCTTTTCCAACAACCCAAGAGAAGACTCTACACATGGACATCACCAGATGGTCAACACAGAAATCAGATTGATTATGTGCTCTGCAACCAAAGATAGAAAAGCTCTATACGCTCAGTAAAAACAAGACCAGGAGTTGATTATGGCTCAGATCATGAACTTCTCATTGCAAAATTTAGGCTTAAATTGAAGGAAGTAGGGAAAAGCACTAGGCCACTCAGGTATAAACTAAATCATATCCCTGATGAATATACAGTAGAGGTGACAAATAGGAATTAGATCTGATAGACAGAGTGCCTGAAGACTATGGATGGAGGTTTGCAATATTGTACAAGAGGTAGCAACTAAAACCATCCCAAAGAAAAAGAAATGCAAGAAAGCAAAATGGTTGTCTGAGGAAGCTTTACAAATAGTTGAGGAAAGAAGGGAAGCAAAAGGCAAGGGAAAAAGAGAAAGATACATCCAATTGAATGCAGAATGCCAGAAAATAGCTAGAAGAGAAAAGAATGCCTTCTTAAATGAACAGTGCAAAGAAATAGAAGAATAGAATAGAATAGAATAGAATAGAATAGAATAGAATAGGGAGGACCAGAGATCTCTTCAAGAAAATTAGAGATATGAAGGGGAAGTTTCATGCAAAATGGGTATGATAAAGGAGCAAAATGGCAGGGACCAACAGAGGCAGAAGAGGTTAAGAAGAGATGGCAAAATTACACATAAGAACTATACAGGAACAAGTTTAACATACCTGATAACCACAATGGAGTGGTCACTGACCTTGACCTGGAATGTGAAGTCAAATGGGCCTTAGGAAGTCAGAACAATAACAAAACGAATGGAAGTGACAGTATTCCAGCTGAGTTATTCAAAATCTTAAAAGATGATGCAATAGAAGTACTACACTCAATTTGCCAGCAAATTTGGAAAACTCAACAACAGCCCCAAGATTGGAAAAGCTCAGTTTAGATGCCAATTCCAAAGAAGGGCCATGCCAAAGAATGTTCAAATACCACACCGTTGTACTCATTTCACGTGTTAGCAAAGTTATGCTCCAAATCCTACAAGCTAGGCTCCAGCAGTATGTGGACCGAGAGCTACCTGAAGTACAGGCAGGATTTCGAAAAGGCAGAGGAACTTGAGATCAAATTACCAACATACGCTGGATCATGGAGAAAGCTAAGGAGTTCCAGAAAAATATTTACTTCTTCTTCATTGACTATGCTAAAGCCTTTGACTGAGTGGATCCCAACAAATAATGGCAAGTTCTTAAAGTGATGGGAGTACCAGACTATCTTATTCATCTCTTGAGAAATCTATATTTCTACAGAAATCTATATATAGGTCAAGAAGCAACAGTGAGAACCACTGAAAACATGGGACCATTGCTTGGTTCAACGTTGGGAAAGGAGTCCACCAAGGATGTATACTGTCGCCCTGCCTATTTAACGTATATGCAGAGCACATCATGAAAAAGTTGGAGCTAGTTGAATAACAAGTTGAAATTAAGATTGCAGGGAGAAATATCAACAACCTCAGATATGCCTCTAACAGCAGAAAATGAAGAGGAACTAAAGAGCTTCTTGATGCAGGTGAAGGAGGAGAGTGCAAAAGTTGGCTTGAAACTCAACGTAAAGAAAACTAAGATCATGGCATCTGTCCCTCTCAATTCTTGGCAAATATATTGGAAAAAAATGGAGGTAGTGACTGATTTTATTTTCCTGGCCTCCAAGATCCCCGCAGATGGGGACTGCAGCCAAGAAATTAAAAGTCTCTTGCTTCTTAGGAGGAAAGCTATGGCAAATCTAGATGGCATACTAAAAAGCAGAGACATCACACTGCCAACAAAAGTGCGTATAGCCCAGGCTATGGTTTTCTCAGTTGCAATGCATGGCTGTGAAAGTTGGACCATAAGAAAGGTTGAGCGCCAAAGAATTGATGCCTTTGAACTATGGTGTTGGAGAAAAGTCCTGCAAGTCCCTTGGGCTGCAAGGCGATCAAACTGGTCAGCCCTAGAAGAGATCAACCCTGACTGCTCTTTAGAAGGCCAGATCCTGAAGATGAAACTCAAGGACTTTGGCCACCTAATAAGAAGGAAGGACTCACTGGAGAAGAGCCTAATGCTGGGAAAGATTGAGGGCAAAAGGAGAAGGGGATGACAGAGAATGAGGTGTTTGGAGCAGTCAGCGTGAGCTTAAGTGGATTCCAGGAGATGGTAGAGGACAGGCAGGCCTGGAGCAACATTGTCCGTGGGGTTGCAATGGGTCGGACACTACTTTGCGACTAAAACAACAAGAAGAAGCCTCACAAAGATTCAGCCAGATATTTTCAAGGGTTTTACCACAATGCAATATTTTCTTCTGTGCCTCTTTTAAGACAAATGAGAAAACTGCTTCTCCCACTGATAAAAGGGGTGTCAGTTCTCAAAAGCGTAATAACTCCTTTGTGACAGAAGTTTCAGCACACTCCAGAACCACTTGAGGCCTGCTAACCCCCTGGTTCAATGAGACCACCATTTATTTAAAAGCTTGGTCCTGGTAAATGGGGATCCCTGTTCTGCCGTGGCAAAGGAGGAAGGACTGCTCCTTTCAAGAACAAGAAGAAGCAGTTTAACAGCCTACCTCTGGTGAAATGCTTTTTTTGAAAGGAAAAGGGTGGAGATCCCAGGAATAGATTTGGTAAGCTATATTATGTGTTTGCAACACTCTCTGCTATAAATTCTGAATTAGTTAGGTGACCTTTGTAACTTGCTGGTATTTAGCAGAAGAAAGGTAGGCTGACACAATAAGATCTATACGAAGTTGGCACATTACACACACATACACACCCATTTCACTTCATCCAAGCTGTAAATATTTGGATCAATGCCTCAGATTTAGTCTGGTATATATTCATTCATTGTGAAGAAGTTTAAATCTGCCCCAGCTATATAGATTTTTGAAAGTATGATATCACCTATAGAAAAAATAAATATACCGGGCTGGTTAGCTTTGATTGCCCTGTTGTAGCCAGCTGAATTATGTTGTCAGAATTATTAAAGAAGTAAAACTTTCCACTATATTAAAAGGAAGGAAAAATTAAATTAAGGCACCTGATGGGCAACGTTCAAGACGCTAAGAGCTGAAAATGTGAATAAAGCAGAAAGCAAGCTTTAACTAACCCAGTGTTTCTCAACTTTAAGATAGATATATGGACTTCAATTCCCAGAATTCTCCCAAACATGATTTCCTAGCCACGGAATTCTCCTATACACACAGATGGCATACTGGGAATTGAAGTCCACCCATTTTAAAATTGCTAAGGTTGAGAAACACTGAACGAACCTTATTAAGGCCTACAACCCTAAACACAAACCCATTAGCAAATGACTATACTTTTCTTGTAGATAATGGCACATTTGCAGCCTGATCTCTACTTAATACAATTTGGGGGAAAGTTGTTGTTAGGTTTGTAGCTAAATGTCTATGGAGATTCTCAAGTCATCCACGTCATGGTTGTTTTAAAGGTGCTTTTTCAAGAGGCAATTGGGCTTCCTTGTTATTCTTTGAAGATGTTTCACTTCTCATCCCAGGAGCTTCTTTAGCTCTGATGGGATAGTGGGCAATGGAAAGATTTATGCTCATTGCAGACATCTATGCATAAATTCTTGTCAGAGCTGAAGAAGCTTCTTGGATGAGAAGAGAAATGTCTTCAAAAAAAGAAAGAAAGTCCAGTTGCCTCTTGAAAAAGCACTTTGGGGACTGTTGTTAGGTTATGTGTCTGTCTATTCAATCAATGGAGATTAAAACCTGTCGTAGGCCAATGTCATAAATCCAGGAGTGTCAAGTATGGGATCAGTAACTTCTGAGTCCAGTAGGTGTCTTTGTGTGATGCCTCAGAAGCACCAGGTATGTCTCTTTCAAGCTCTCTGAAAATGATCCAGAAAGATGTCTAATGATAAATTTCAGTATGATGTAAACTAAACACAAAGGGCTACAGCTTGCTGACTATATTCTTTGTAAGAATTACAGGCTTAAATTCCGGCTCAGATTTCTTGACAGGTAGGCAAGTTTTTGTGAAGCAGACAGTATGGCACAAAAAAATGAATAATCTTACTCTCTGAGTTACTTACTCTCAATCAGCAGACAGGCAGCAGATGTAGGTATATAAACTGTCATTCTCTGAGTTGAGAATCTGTGTCAGGCAGGCACCAAACAGGGTCGGTGGAGTTGGCAGAAATGAGTGGTTGTCACCAAAAGAGAAAATACTAAATTAACAGATTTGGTAAATCATACCAACACAGTAGGAAGGCTGATTATAGAAGCTGGCAGTGGTGTAGCAGGAAGCAATACATCCACACACTTTTATTTTAGTTGTGATCAGCAGCCAACTCGATTTTCATACAGTATAACAATGGGCACACAGGAAGAGGAGCTAACAGAGGGAGGAAGGCATTCAGAAAATATTGTATGTTCAGATTTCAAAGACTGTGCCAAAAAGCAGACCAGGCAAATATGTTGGAAATTATTGAAAGATAATTAGCAGGCAATTGAGAAAATCTAATCTCCAAGGTATTTGAAAGCAGGACAAGAAGGAACGGATGAAAACTAATCATAAAGAAATCCAATTTAGAAACAAGAAATTTCTTGACAGTTAGAATCAGGAGAATGGCTTGCCTTCAGATGTTGTGGGTACTTCATCACTGGAGATTTTTAAGAAGAGAATGTCTGAAATGATATAGGGTCTCGTGTTTGAGCAGGGGCTTAGACTAGAAATCTCCAAGATCTCCAATCTTCCAACTACTATTCCATTCCATTCAATTCAGAATTTAAAAACTGCCAAGTGATGTGACCAGCTAAGTTATAATAGCATACTGGGAGAGAAAGATAAATTGGGAGTGGTAACAAAGTAATTGTACTTGGTGGCCTGACATAATGTTAGTCAATGTACCTTATTCCTAGAAGAAATAAATATCTGCCTTCTTAAAAGTAAGACACCAGCTTGACGAGAATCATTAGTGGAGCTTTGCCCTAAACATTTTCTCAACTGTAATTTATCAATCTGGGAAGAATGCCTACCACTAAGCTTAAACCCAAATTTTATTCGACTTGGGAATAGATAGATGGCGAAGATGTTAATTCTGGTCTTTTAGCACATTTGAAGAGACAACAATCATTATTCTGTCCTTGGGGAAGAAAACGAAGTACTACCACAGCAGGATCTGTTAGGTTGCTTCCCCTCAACACAAACATAGGGCTAACCCATTTACTAAGAAGAGGTTGATATCTGCCCAAGAAAAGTCTCACTTTTCTATCTCGGTAACTTTTATAAAGCTCATAGCTAATTTCACTAAGTTTCCTTCAAGGCAGAGAATCATCAAAGATAGTGCTTATATAACCAGACCTGGATTAATATCCTGCCCACCCACCTATTCCCAGGAGGAATAAAATTTGGATCTAAGCTTAATGATAGCCTTTCCTCCCAGATTAATAAATTAGAGTTGAGAAAATGTTTGAAGTGTTGTAGCCTAATTAAAACGATTAAAGTTTCAGCAGAGTCCCTTGCTCCAAGCCAGTGTGCAGCCTATAGTCAAGTTGCAACACTTGAATTAAATGTATTAAGCAGTGATAATAATTGTACACAGTGGAGTAAGGGTGGGGAATCCAAGAAATAGGAGGATCACTTGAGGAACAACAGATGTTCTACCAATTGTAATTTCCAACAACATATTAAACCAGATTCAACTCCCTGAGCAGCTTGAATGCCCTCTTGCTTGACACTAGTTGTGTGCATATGTAGCCACACTTTCTGAATTTGGCTTTGGGCTTTTCCAGACTTCAACAGTTTCTGGATAACCTCTTCATTTTCTCAAACAAATGGGTAGCAATCTTTATATTATCTGCTTTCCTTGACGGAGCACTCAAGAGTTACAGCAAATAATATCCCTTTCTTTCAGGATACAGGGAAAATTCATTGACTAATGCTGATAAAGAGCACTTGACTGAGGAGGGTGGCTGAGAATTGAATATCAGGACTGTTTCCTTTTCACCATTACCAGTCATGAATTTTCCATCTTCTGGCAAACTCATCCCTCTACTGTTGGGACATGTTGATTCCATAGAGCAGAGTTGTCAAACTAACATTGTCACAGAGGTGTCAGGTGACATGTAAGGACTTTTTCCCCTTTGCTAAACTGGGCATGCACATGGTCAGTGCGTGATGCATCCAGTCCAAGGGCTGGGAGTGTGACAGCCCTGCTATAGAGAATCCCCAATATGCAGTATACAGAATTTCTCCATGACCACTAGGAACAAAAGCCATTTGATGAGCCTATCCTTTGGTTGCCTTGCCAGATATACACAGAGGAGGACAGTGATTTCCCCAACACTGCGACCTTGAACAGAAGGATATTCTCAGTTTACTGCCAGAGAGACTTCATAAGGAAAAATACCAAACTTTTCTACTAGTGCATTATTTACAAGATCAATGACCTCAAGAAATATCTTGAACATCAGCATGACCCAATGGACATTGTCCATACTTATCTGTTGAATAAGCACATTGTCACTTATGTCCTGGGAGGATGCTGAGGCACCTAAGAAAGAAAGTCACAACCTACTTTAGTGGTGGTTCAATCAAACCTTCAAAACATTGAATACATCAGAGGTGTCAAACTTGTGATGACAGGTAGTCATCATGTGATGTATCACAACTTTTTCCCCCTTTGCTAAACTGTGGGTGGGTGTGGCCAGTGCGTGATGCATCCAGCCCATGGGCCTAGAGTTTGATACCCCTGGAATACATTATAGATCTGCCCAAAACTACTATCAATGGATCATCTTTTTCAGTGTTCAAGTTAGCTTTAAATTTCCTTCCTGACTGTTTTTATAGAAAAGCATATATTCTGAAAACCAGTGAATTTGCATTCTTTTGCTTCAAATACTTTTCAAAAAGCACTAACGGCAAAAACCACCAAACTAACAGCAAGGGATTATCTGTGAAATTCACATTTCAATATACAACAATATGTGGGGTCTGCAGAAAAAATTGCCAAATTACTTTACCACACAAGATTTGAATAATATTTTGAGACCATTCACATGGTTTCTGACAATCATACATATTAACAGAGGACTCTCCCTGCACCAGCAGAAATATTTTCTCCTCAGGGGATATACGTATTGTGTGTGTGTGTGTTCATCTAAAAAAAGGCAATTCTCATTTCACATAACAAAATAGATCAATAATATATTCAGTAATTTATTCAATGTATTTTATTAAACAGATTTATATAATCATCCAATTCACATAAAGTATTTTACTTAGTATTGCAGCTGTGGTTGCACTTAAAATTCAAGGAAGATAGCAAGTGATACAGTTTGGACAGAATTGCAAAGTATATGTTATGACTGTGCATAACACACACAAACACTCCAAGACTGGGAATTTGGCAGATTAAAAAAAAAAAACACCTTATGCAGAATGTCAAAGCTTTTTCTGGGAATTTTTGTATGTTTCATACCTGAAGATGGTAGGATGGGCTTCTGCCATTTTTCTTTTCTTTTCTGCAATTGTAATGATAGGAAGGTCATCGGTTGGCCTTTGATTATCTAAACCTATTCAAAGTAAGCTTAACCGTTTATGTTCAAAGTCAGTAACTTCCAAGAGATCCTTCAGAATCTAGAAACATAGTGCCATTGACCAGCAAAGATTGCATTTCACTGGCTCTCTTCATTAAAGGGGTGGTATCTATAAAAAGATATCTTCTCTTTGAATCTTTCAGAAAGGCCTTCAGAGTAATATTGAAAGCAGGTGGGCTGGACCAGGAGCTGGGGAAGAATGGAAAGTCCATTGTTTGCATGATACTGGACATGATACTAGACATATGATACTTTTTACATTTGCACACCTTTCATAATTAATTTCAGGTGAATAATTTCATGTAATTCAAGTTTGGTTGTGTTATTAATTTAAAGGTAAATGTAAAAATTCCCCTTGTACATATGTGCCAGTCATTCCTGACTCTAGGAGTGGGTGCTCATCTCCTTTTCAAAGCCAAAGAGACAGTGCTGTCCGAAGATGTCTCCGTGGTCATATGGCCAGTATGACTAAATGCCAAAGGCGCATGGAACACTATTACCTTCCCACCAAGGTGGTCCCTATTTTTCTACTAGCATTTTCACATGCTTTGAACTGCTACGTTGGCAAAAGCTGGGACAAGTAACAGGAGCTCACTCCATTATGTGGCACTGGGGATTTGAACCGCTGACCTGCTGACCTTTCTGATCAACAAGCTCAGCATCTTAGCCACTGAGCCACCGCATATTGATTTAGTAAACATTAAATGCTGACCAATCCATTTCAGCAATGATAGCAAGACTTCCAGGCATTTGCTAGCTAGATAAAAAGCTAAACGCAAATTCTTCCTATTTCCCTTAGATTTCCATGTATACATATGAGAGGTCTGCCAGGAAGCTTTTCATATTTGCAAGACACTAAAATGTGTTGGCAAGGATGGACTGCAAGACTTGGTTTTAATTAACAGTAAACCACAGAAATAATGCTAACAATATTTGGATGGTACATGAGGACTTTAAGAAATTGGTATATTTTGCTTTGTTTAATTTTGGCTTGATTAAAGCGAGCCTGTTAGTCGAGTTCCCCCACCCAGCCCTTGCTTCAGCTGTTACTTGTCAACAAGAAAGGATAAGCCAACATTTGGCAAAGCAATATGGCTACTGTGGCAGCTTTACTGGGTCACAGTTAGAAACATTTGCATTCAGTATAATTTTCTTGTTCTGAGGCTATTTCCCTGAATTAGAAACTTTTGGTTCAGACAAGGTTATGAGATGAGCAGTAGACAGTATCCACAGTTAGCCACAGTCAGTGACAGATGTCACATTTTCCCTTTACACATCCTTGTGGCTCTTTTCCCAGATTAATTTTACAACATTTAGGCAAGCAATTAATTTGATTTCTGTTTATGAGAGTCCCAAACTGGCCCTTAAAGGTTCTAGTCATTTATATATCCCTCATGGGTGGGCAGTGAAACTAAATAAGACAGTCATTCCTTTGTCCTTAGTCATCTTATAAATTCAAATGTTATTCTGGTACAGAGCATGGGAAAGAAAATGGATAATGCAGAAACAGTTTTAAATAGTTTGATGTTTAAATTTATTAGCATTTAACCCAACACTCCTATTCACATGGAACACCCTAGGTTTTTTTTTCATCTTGTTGAAACTGAAACAAGGTCTCTTAATTCAAATATACCCAGCAGCCCCCGCCCCCCCCCCCCCAAAAAAAA
>JAPKID020006231.1:0-10748 GCA_026931265.2 Tropidonophis doriae | reverse complement strand
AAAGCACCTGAGGGCAGAACAAGAAGCAATGGGTGGAAACTAATCAAGGAGAGAAGCAACTTAGGAGAAATTTCCTGCCAGTGAGAACAATCAATCAGTGGAACAGAAGTTGCCTCCAGAAGTTGTGAGTGCTCTATCATTGTAGGTTTTTAAGAAGAGGTTGGACAACATTTGTGTAAAATGATATAGGGTCTCCTGCCTGAGCAGGGGATTGGATTAGAAGATCTTCCAACTCCTATTCTATTCTATTCTATTCTATTCTATTCTATTCTATTCTACTCTTCTTTTCCCTTTCTCTTCTCTTCTGTACCCTACTCCAGTTTCTATTCACAAGTTAAATCTACCCCTTATTTCTGACCTATTTACATTCTTTTATATTTATTTTAAATTTGGCCCTCATTAATTCTCTTTCTATGATTAAACAATCTCAATGTATTTTTTTTGTACTTTATTACCCACATTGTTGGGTAATATTACTCACCAATAAGGTGAGGAACTAATGGGAACTAATATTAGTTCCTCACCTTATTGTTTTTAACGCATACCTGTCTTTGGTATCACCAACCCTTTGGCCTAGGCCACACCTAACAACAGAATGCTATCCTGTCCCAATTTATATTACAGGTAATCCTCGATTTATGATCACAAAAGAGTGGAAAATTCGTTATTGTGTTGCAGTATTTAAACAAGATATCATGTGACTGCAATTTGGAATTTCCTGCTGACTTCCCCATTGACTTTGCTTGTTGGAAGCTGGCTTGGAAGGTCACAACAACTAATGATCACACAACTGTAAAATTATTGTAAAGGTGCAATGGCTACCGAGGGCCTGAATTACAATTACACAGGGAGGTTGCAAGGATGAGTCATTTTTTTTTCCAATTCTGTCAACAGTTCTAATGGTCATTAAGTGAGGACTATTTGCAGGCAAAATCCAGAAATGTTTGGAGTCCGTCTCCCCCCACTCCCCGCCCTTAGGTTACACACTATTTCCGCAGCAATCTGACTTCCGCTACGCTTGTTAAGCAAATAATCCATGGTCATTAAGCGGAACATGGTGTGACTGCGATGGACTTACAGCTTCACTTTTACCGCAGTCAATAAGCGAATCACCTGCTGGCATTACAGGGTTACATCATGCAACCATGCTTTGTGACTTAGTGCTGTGTCTTTATTGATTCTACTTGTCAGAAATGATGCTGACACAATGATGGCTGAAAATGCTCATTGGTTTTGAAAAGTCTGAATATTGATCATATAACTGGCTCAAGGTTGACGCAGCCTTCCGTCCTTCCGAGGTGGTAAAATGAGGACCCCGATTGTTGGGGGCAATAGGCTGACTCTGTAAACTGCTTGGAGAGGGCTGCAAAGCACTGTGAAGCGCTATATAAGTCTAAGCGTTATCGCTGTTACTGTCTAAACTGTGGTGTCCTGGCACACAGCCAGGAGTTCAATCCTGACCAGCTCAAGGTTGACTCAGCCTTCTGTCCTTCCAAGGTCAGTGAAATGAGGACCCACATTGTTGGGGGCAATATGTTGAATCTGTAAACCACTTAGAGAGAGTTGTAAACCACTGTGAAGTGGTATATAAGTCTAAGCGCTATTGCTGTCTAAACTCTGGTGGCATGGTGGTTAGACTGCAGTATTGCAGGCTGACTCTGCCCACAGCCAGGGTTCAACCCTAGATGGCTCAAGGATGACTCAGTCTTCTGTCCTTCCGAGGTAGGTAAAATAAAGACTCCGATTGTTGGGGGCAGTAGGCTGATCCTTTAAACCGCTTAGAGAGGGATGCAAAGGTGTCCTCCTGGACTCTTGGCTGTCATTAGATGAACATATGACAGCCGTGGCCAGGGGAGCTTTTTATCAGGTTCACTTGATTGATTCACCAGTTGCGCCCCTTTCTGGATCGTGACGCTCTACGCACGGTCACTCAAGCCCTCGTCATCCCCCGCCTGGACTATTGTAATTCTCTCTACATGGGGCTGCCCTTGAGGAGCACCCGGAGGCTCCAATTAGTGCAGAATGCAGCCGTGCGGGGGATTTTGGGAGCCTCGAGATGCTCCCACGTGACACCTCTCCTGCGCGAGCCGCACTGGCTGCCTGTGGCTTTCCGGGTGCGCTTCAAGGTGCTAGTAACCTTCTTCAAAGCTCTCCATGGCACGGGTCCTGGCTATTTGCAAGACCGCCTCCTGCTACCAAATATCTCCCACCGACCAATTCGCTCCCACAGACAAGGCTTCCTCAGGATGCCGTCGGCCAAACAATGCCGCCTAGCGACCCCCCGGGGGAGAGCCTTCTCTGTGGCAGCCCCTGCCCTCTGGAACGACCTACTCCCCGACCTACGTATGACCACTGACCTACGCCTCTTCCGTCGGGCCTTGAAAATGCATTTATTCCGTGCAGCCGGCCTGGCGTAGTTTTTAATCGATTTTAATCAATTTTATTTAGGGATTTTATTTGGATTTTAAAACAGGCTCCCAATTTAATGCCATTTTAAAGTATTTTATATTGATGTTCTTTGTTGTTTTATCGATGCCTGTTCACCGCCCTGAGTCCCACAAGGAAGAAGGGCGGTATACAAATTTAATAAACTATAAACTATTTAACATTTGGGGATGGGGGTTAGCCTCAATAAGCTTTTCTTACTTTTTTCATCTTTTGATCTTAACTGTTATGCTGTATTTTCCACATGCTTGCCATCTATTGAAATTTGATTATGCAGTCAGAGGAAAACAGTGGTCCACAAAAAAGTACCAAGGCCGTATATGGAATTTACTTATCGCTTTCATGAAAAATCATTTGGTAAATTTCTTGGATGTAACTGTCCAGAATAACTGAAGTAGTTTAACAGAAAACTATTTCACATAAAATTACCTGAAGAAGCAGCTATGTTATAATGCCTAGGAAATATCCCTGATAATCTGATGTCTGCTTTTTGATCTAAAGTATGCTGTTGTTTGAAAGGAGGAAAAAAAACCCTAAATTATCACATTCAGAATTAAAGTTGTTTGAAATAAATAATCCAGAGTTATTTTTTATACTAGATTTTTCTACCCCCTACTGGACATATAGAAAAGCAAGACAGTTGTGTTTTCCAGAATAGCAATTGTCTTCTTCTGTTAGATAAAATAATTTTAAGTGTTTGCAATGTTTTAGAGTGTTGAAAGAGTCACCAGGAATAGTGGAATATTTCTTTGCATTGAAGCTTCCTTAATGCATTTTATTTGGCTCCAGATGATTGTTAAAGATTAGCATTCATGTAAGAGAGAATTAGTAAAATCAACATTCTGTTTTTATATTACTTCAAATAAATTTTATTAAAAGGTTTTGGTTTCTTTTTTATTGTTTATGTTACCTAAAATCATATATGAAGAAAAATGTAAATTGCATTTTAATTTAGTGTTTTTCTTCTTGCCCAAAAAGGCTATTTGTCAGATTTAGATTTTTTAATTGTTTTAATTAATGAGTATGTCCATGCAATGTGTATTTGCACGTTCTTCTGTTCTAGATCTTACCTTAAATCTATAGAGAAATTCCTGACGTAGCACTGTAAATTCTGGAGATGGGCATGTGGGAAATTAAGAGAAAACTATAGAAAAACTAGAAAACTATAGAAGAATGCTTTCTCATCCAGCTTTATAAAAATCTTTATGAAAAATTTACTAGCTCTAGTGAATAATCTACCGTTTCCCCAAAAATAAGACCTCCCTGGATTATAAGCCCAATTGGGCTTTTGAGCGTATGCGCTAAAACACGGTACTACTAGAACTGAAACTAATGCTGTTCAAGCAAATTACAAACAAATGTATAGTATCTCTAAGATGAATTGGATTACCATTGTCTAAAAAGGTTTTCCATGTACATTTGTAAATTCCCTTCTTGTATACAGAAGGTTTTAATTGGTTTGATAACCATTAATGTTTCAGGACAATTTTCTCCTGGTTCAAATAATTTTTGGAAAAAAGTATGTGTAGGAAGGAAATATTGGAGAATTCTACGTCAACCTTCATCTTACAGATGCAGGAGTATCTTGGTTAATTTTATGAGATGATTGTTTTCTAATCTGCTTCAGAGGATTAAAAAACAATTATTCCAACCCAATAACATTGTTTTGTGGAGAATACTAAAACTTCTAAAAATATGCATATGCGTAAGTCCATACCTAATATCTTCAGGCTTCAGTAGCTAAACAGCCGTATGATAGAAAGAATTTGAAGTGCTCCATTTATAAATGAGCTTTAATCTCCATCTGTATCTATAAGACTCTGTATTTCATCCTATTGTTATTTATTGAGAACTTTATATTTCACAGGATTAAAAACTGAAGAGTTCATTGACCTGCCTGTACAGAAAGCTATTGGGAAATGTTGTAGCTTTAAAAAATAGTATTAATAAATTATTTAAAAGTTTAGTGCTCTCTGACTCAATCTCAAGAAAAACTTTTTAAGAGTACAACATTGTAAATTTTAATCGCTCAGCAGCATTTGATATTCATGGAGGTGCAATGGCTCAGTGCTTAAAGATGCTGAACTTGACAGCTGGAAAGCTGACAGCTCAGGTTCAAAGCTCCCATTACTTGCTCCAGCCCACCTGGCAGTTTGAAAGCATGCAAATGCAAGTAGATAAATAGGTACCACTTTGTAGGAAGATAACAGCATTCTATGATCTTTGGCCTATAGTCATGCTAGCCACATGACCACAGAAGTGACAACAATGGCTCCCTTGGCTAAGAAACCGTTATAAGCACTTGCCCCCAAGGATCAGACATGATGACTGGAAAGGAAAAACCTTTGCTTTTACCTTTATTTGATATTATTAGAGAAGGGAGTGATCAAACAGAGAAGGTTCCTTTATGCATTTGATGAAATATCGTACAGGTAGTTTCCATTTAATGACCACCTATTTAATGACTGTTTGGCTATATGACAGTACTGAATGATTGGTAGTTATAACTGGTTCTTGTATTTAAAAGCTCTTCAAGATTCCTGCAGTTGCAATTTGTCAGCTTCCAACAGGCAAAGTCAATAGGAAAGCTGAAAGGAAGTCAGAACAGGTGATCCTTTTTTAATGACTACAGCCAGGACTGCCTGAATTGCCGTTGACTTAATGAGTGTATCACTAAACAACAGAGTTTTTATTTCCAATTATCATTGTAAAGCTAAACCTGTATAAATTTAATGTAGCAATATTTTTATTGTCTAAAGTTTGCCGCCACCATTACCTTTGAAAGCCACAAGTCATGGCAGTGAAGTGATGTAACAGGCTGGAACCAAAACATTTTGTGTATGAGAGTTATATGTGCATGTAATTTGGGTTATATTTGATTTCAAAGTTCAGGGAATTATGAGCTCTCAAGTTGCTGGGAGTTAGGCAGCAGTTACCCCGTTTCCCGGATAATAAGCCCTTCCTGAAAAGATTGCAACACAGCAGCAGCCATGCTTGCCACCTCCTGCACCTCAAAAATAAAAAAGACCTCCCCGAAAATAAGGCCAAGCGCTTATTTCAGGGATCAAAAGAAAATAAAATCCTATCTTATTTTGGGGGAAACTCGGTAAATTTATAGATATAGATATAGATATAGATACTCATCCATTCATCATCTATTGCAATCAGATTAAATAAAAATAAACATTGTGACACCTTTAATATCTTAAAAGCTACACTCACATTCTTATTATAATCTTTATAACTATCCTAACTATTCCTTGTGGATTACAGAGAAAGGTGACTTAATTAATACCCTTGAGTGAATTTATGTAAAGATAAGATTTGAACTAGGGACTTCCTGCTCAGTCCCTGAGCAATTATATTATTGATTTTAAAATACTTGGCAAGTGTTTTTAATTCAATCATTTTCAGGAACCTTTTAATTATATCCTAGATGTTCTTGAATATGATTGCTGTAATCATGCACCACAATTGAGTTTGAATACTTCTTGTTTTCTTAAATGAATTTTTCAAAAAGATAAGTGGCTTGGAGGATTCTGCCCTGTATTCAGGTAATCTTTTTTAACTTCAATATTCAAGCAGCCACGTCAGGTTGTAACCATCCATTCATTACTAGGAGATTATATTGAGTTGAGATATCATGTGATTGCACCAATTTATGATGGCAATCTCAGCTCTTCCTTTAGCGGTCATTCACTGTGGAATTGTGGATTGTTAAGCAAGTACCCACCCTAATCCAAGCAACTCCAGGTTTGGCCCCTCCCACCCCATGCCTAAGTATGATGAAGGATTGACTCCAAAACCTGCTACCTGCCTATTCCCTCCAGCAAGCATTCTCTCACCCAGTTGCCTTCTTTCCCCAGCTCAGCAACACTAACAAACATTCACCCATCAGTCTTCTCAACCTCACATGGCTCTCCGGCCCAACCTAGCCCAGCAAGTTAGCCAGCCAGCATTTGTTCACCCAGTTGCCTTCTCTCCCAGTCCCATGAACCAACCTTTTACCATCTTCTCTAGTGAATTTCCTGCTTTCATACCTTTTCTCCTTATTTCCCAAAGTAGCACTGCCTTTGGAAATCTTCACTGTCTTTGGAAATCTTTGTTTCAAAAACAGCATACCGTTCTAAAGACAGCACAGCCTTTGGAAAACTGTTGTCATCCATAAGTGCTCTGTAGAAGCGATAGTGAACTGGAGTGGACCTTGGTAATAAGAGGAGCCACCGAATGTTTCTTCAACTCTTCAGAACTCATCTCCAGATCAAGAAAAAGACTAGAATCACTCCATATAAAGTCTTCCCACAAAGAGATCATGAAATAGAGTCCAGAGTCACCTTTATGAGGGAGATGGGTGGTTTCTAAATATAAATAAAAAATTTATAAAATAGTTATCTCTAGCTTGTTTGAGAGCTCTGGGGCCCGAGAGAAAATACTCCAGGCCTATGTATTGTTGAAGAAGAACTTTTATGAAAGCCATTCTAGAAGCATTAATACTATCTCATTTGGACCTGAGAGTTGCTTTTCAAGAAGGGATTGATAGCTTATAAATTTGGTGTCTTCCCAGCAAAGTAGTTTGTTTTATACACTTCTCGTCATCCAGTTGGTATTGTGCTGCAAATCATAGAACGTTTTTTGCTCTTGGAAGCAACAACTACTAAAAAGAATACTATCTTATCTTGTTTGGGTATCTTGTTTCCTGACATATTGTACATTTTAAGATTTTCATCTTTAAAGGTTTGATGTTGCAACAATATCCACTAATAATTCTGCATATAATTGGAAAGTACTTTGATTGGAAAAATATATAATATCAAGTTTGAAGAATATTACACATATGACTTTATATATCAAACAACCTAATTTCAGTCAGTGATTCAATAAAAACAAGTTTGAAATTCAATTCTATCTTGGAAAAAAATCTTCAACTATCATTGTGCAGAAAGTTCTGCAACTCCTGGGGAGATCTTGAACAATTCCATATCAACTTGCTTCAGATGGGTACGTTTCAGGTTTGTTGGGATTATATCTTTCAATCAGCAGTCACATTTTGATTGGCAACATTTGGGAATTGTTCTTTTATAGCTATAAATATATTCAGAAATGTGGGATTGCAGTCAGAGCTGTATAGGGGTGTGTGTGTGTATTGAGACAGTCAGGCATGGCATACACACATACATAGTATAAATAAGTAAATATCATCACTTAATTATTTTCTAATTCAGAGATGCAGCCAGCAGACCAAACATGACTTATTTTGGAATGAAATAAATTATTCCTGTTTCCCTCCCTTTCAGTTTTTTGTGATACGTTTCCATTTATTTTTGAAGTTCTGTTAGCCTCAGGGAATTTCCCAAGCATATGAATACTTTCCTCCTTCTTTCTCAGCAACCTTGCCTTGACTCACTTTCTGTTAGCACAGGGCATGAGTTTACTGTTTAAAAAGGCATAATCTATAAATGAGGGTAACATGACCCTCAGAGAAATACAACCATAAAAGGTAACATGTGTGGAGGAGGGGGGTGTCTCTCTCTCTCTCTCTCTGGGAAAGAAAAGGAGGAAAGTAACCATTACAGCCTCTTACATTGTACCTCCCAGTAGATTGTAGGGTTTTATATTTGATTATATTATTGCCCTTGAAATTGAACTGCATTTATAACATATGTGAAATATGTATTTTTAACACTAAAGTGTAATTTTCCAACATAATATCTAAAATAAAGTGCCAAGAAGCTATTAACTGCAAATTGAATTTTGTGGTATGTAATTTAGTTTCAGTAGTGACAAGTATTTTTCTCTTTTTCTCCCCCCCACCCCACCTCAAGAAAGAAAGGAAAGAAAGAAAGAAACCCATTAGTCATTCAGTTTAGCAGCACAGAGGCAGCAGTCAACAAGGGTGTTGCATTCTGTGTCTGCTTCAATTGCACACTTCATTTATTTGAACATGGCATAGGCGGCTTTCTCTGTCATGCAGCATCACTACGCTATTAGTGAGTTTCGCCCCAGGGCAGCTGGGACGCTTTGCTGGGGCAGATGTTCTTTTCAGCTTATTCACTGGCTGTTCTTGGTTGTTTACTGTTGTCATGACAACGTCTATTTCCATAGCAGCCATGTGGCCACCTCTCAGAGACTAAGGAATATAGTTATAAAAGAATCATATTTTGTTCTGTGTCTCTTACTTACCATCTGTCAACTAACTGCATGTGATGGATTCAAAAACTGATTAAGGATAATGGCAAGCCCTCAGTGATAATTTATTAGAAGTAAAACTGGGCCTTATGCAAATGTCTTTGTTGCCTTCAGGGGCGGCTCTGCTTTTTTATATACATATTTTTGAGCTCTGTATACTGATTTTTTTCCTTTATTAATCCTTACTGATGGGAAGTGGGGCGGGGAGTCTCTGAATTTATATGCAAAGAGGTAAAGCCTCTTTTCAAGTGAAGATCAACCTCTAGTGTATTCAGAAACACATTAGTCCAGGTTTTGACAATAGTAGCATGTATACAATTGTGTAAAACTATTTGGCTTGTATTCCACCTTTATCACCCACCTCTAATATATATGGCTTGATAAGACAGCAATCAATTTAGCCTTTGTTCACTAATGAATTGCCGTACAGCATAGTACAGCTCTTTTAACTTGCATCCAGACAAAAGCTAGGTGGTTGGAGATGAACGAATGGTTGGAAATGAATGAAGATGAAAGGTGGTTAATGATGCACCTAGACTTTCTAACACAATTAGCTAATTAATATGATACGGTCTATATCATGTCTCACAAACCTTAACATATATATTCACATATAATACCAAAAGGGAAAAAAATATGGCCTAGCACAGTGTGTGAAGCAGACTAGTGTTATTGGAGAAAGGAATCAGACTGGATCCTAATTATTTTTTTTAAAAAAAATCTTTACCTGCATATTTGAGAGGATTAAGTCACGTTGCAGAGAGCCTCTTGGCAAGTGAAAGTCTTTTAAAAAACAGCTTTAAGGTGCCCTTGGACACTGTGTGAATGTGAAAGCAATAAAACCTGACAGATAGAGATCTCTGCAAAAATTGAAAGAAACTATAGCAGAGTTGATAAGCTGAATTATGATAGTATGCCCATTTGTTTTGCATATTAGGACTTTTCTCTGGGGTTTTTTTTTTATTTAATCTTTTTAAATCTTTTAGCAATTCCATTCATTCTGTCAAGTCATGGGGATGGGAATTGGCCCATTTGTAAAGTAATGTATTTATTGGTTGATTTTTCCAGATCCTGACATTGATGCTGCCACTGCCATGATGCTTTTGAATACTCCCCCTGAGATACAAGCAGGTTGTGAGTAGATATTTCTATAGCCTATAGCACCATAGATATGTAAGCCTAACTCTCTTTCATTAGTACATAGCATATTAGGTTTAAAAATAAAACTAGTTGGAGAAATCAGATTTCTTAGCTAGCCCCTTACTAACTCTCTTATAATACATAGTATTATCTGGGTAGATGTTCAGATGAATACGTTTCTTTGAATACTGAACTTTCACAGTTGTATATATCTTATTCATAGAAATAATGATCTATATATGCAACTGTAATTCATATAATAATAGCATGATAAACATTTTTCTTCTTTAGGGCAGATAAGAGTTGTAGAGCCAATAAAAATGCTTTGGTTATGATTTGAATTTATTTGTGGAGATATCTGTACAAGCATCAGGTGTTTTAGAGATCAAAACTTGAAGCAGAAATAAATAAAAAATATATGTAGTCTACCAGAGTTTGAATACATTTGAATTAATCAGTTTTAAAAAATAGAAAGGTGGATTTATCATAAGGAGAGTTAAACAGACTTTAAAATAACAAAACAAGACAAGCTCTAGTTTCCTAATCTAGTTATTTACTCTCATACTGGAATGTATTTTACATATAGAAGGCTTCTTAGCAGATTAGAATTTCATTTTTACCCGTTTTTAATAATTGGTATCTATTCTTATAATGCAGAGTCAGTTTGGTGAAGGATTAAATATTTTAGTCACAGAACCAGATGGCTGACTTAGGCCATTCCTTCCCTCTGGACCTTGAAAGAAGGCAATGGCAAACCACTTTCAAAACTGCTCTCTAGAAAACCTAATGAATTTATCCCTGTAGTCATAACTTGAAATTAAAAACAAAACACACAAAAAGCAAAACCTCAAAATGCATATATGAGAGAGAGAGAGAGAGAGAGAGATTGTGTGTGTGTGTGTGTGTGTGTGTGTGTGTGTGTGTGTGTGTGTGTAGAATCTTTGGTTCATTATCTAACACAGTGCTTAATAGTTATT
>JAPKID020006230.1:0-10749 GCA_026931265.2 Tropidonophis doriae | reverse complement strand
ACACACACACACACACACACACACACACACACACACACACACGTATGATTTTAAAAGAAGTATAGAGATTTTAAACATTTATATAGACAGAGATGATCTCTGGTGGAAAACATTTTAATATAATCCAGAAAAGATATTCTGATTTGATGAAATTTATTTTTCACTATAGGGTTTCACAAAGTTAGATTGTTTCTAGGTTGTAAACCAATATAAGGATTTATTATGAAAGACTGTTCAGTAATTCTCTGACTTACCACTAAAAAGACCAATTGGCTATTGTTATCAAAGATGCCATGTACCAAGAGGTTTTCCATCTTGCTGACACAGTTCAGAGTGAATATGATGCAATTTTAACAAAATGTAATGCTGCATACGGCTTATTATATTAGTAATTTGTAATACTTTGCTGAAATAGATTTATGTGGCCTCCTGTGCTGCAAAAGTGCAGATGAATTATTGTAAATTGATATCCCTGATAATTCTCATGAAATTTAAGAATTTCAAGGGAATTCATATTAATTACCATTTAGTAAGCATCTTTTTCTTTTTCCCTAGGCCCAAGGGGTCAGATTGCGGAATTGTTAATGTCAATATTCCTACCAGTGGAGCTGAAATTGGAGGTGCATTTGGTAAGTTGTATAGATATAGCTAAATCTCCATACCTTTGTTACCCTATATACATAGGACAAGTGCTTGTAAAAGTTTCAGGATAATTCTGTTCTTCAATTGCATTGAAGTCAGAAATACATTGGCTTCATCTGCAAAATTATCTCTGCAGAGAGTGTGTTAAGTAATGACTGAACAAACTAATGTTTGTTGGTGTGTTAATAGGTATCTACACTTGGATTTCTTTGCAGGCAATTTACATGTCTGTACTCAACTCTTTTCCTCGATAGTAGGATTGGAAACAATTACTTTTTCAAGAATTGGATGCTACTTCCTGGCCTCATGTGTCTCCCAGTTCCCTGTCTCTTAAGATCTCATATACAAATGCTGACATTTCATGAGATTTAATGAACTAGTTTGGAATTTAGGTTAAATATATATTTAATCTGTTATTTAACTTGGATAGATGTCAGGTATATTGGAGGACACACACTGGAATATTTAGGAAAATGTATTGTTTCATCTGATAAAATTATTCTGAAAGTAATTTGTACTGAGGAATGTGCAGATTACAAATAGTTCTTGTTTAATGACCATTTGTTTAGTGATCATCTAAAAATACAGGACTTGAGACACATGCCTGAAGTTGCAGAGGCTGTTACGAAGTCTCCACAGTCACATGATTGTGATTATACTTGACAACCCATTCACACTTAATGATAGATTGTCAAGTACCCTACAATTATGGGATTGCCATTTGCAGTCTTCCCATGTGGAAAGGGAAGACTTGTGGAAAGACTGCCATTTGCAGCCTTTACTTTTGGAAAGTCAGCGGGAAAGCCAGTAGGCAAGGTTGCAAACTGCCTCCTTCTGGTTCTGAAAAAAAGCCTGGTCTGAAATCCAAACAGGATTTTGGCACGAAACATTTCCAGCATGGAATGTTTGGAGCTAGCCTGCAGAAATTGGAGCACCAGAGTTTCCCCCTCCACCAGTAATCCAAGCTTTTTCTCCAAGGTAGTACCGGCATGGACCCCACCCCCAAATGCGCAGAAGGAAACTTCAACATGCTATGAAAATGTTTCATTTTTATAAGACCTAGAAATGCAAAGTTTTGCTGTTTGGTTTTAGAAATACAATGTCTATTTTCTTTCCTTTTCTAGGAGGTAATAAACACACAGGTGGTGGAAGGGAATCTGGTAGCGATTCATGGAAGCAGTATATGAGGCGATCTACCTGGTAAGATCTGAAGAGTTTGTGTATACATGAACTATTTTTTCATAATTTCCTCCAGATACTTTTGTAATTTCCTAGGCCTATCTCTAGGGCAGGGGTCACCAATCTTAAACACTCAAAAGAGCTACAAAGGTCCCCTATTCAATTCTGGAGCCAACCAAAAGTCCGGTTTCCCCCACCATAGAGTCTCCTCCTAGTGCGGTATCCTTTTTCCTCTACCTGTCCTAACAGAAAGCCCTATCAATTGTGGAGTTGACTGGTGACAGGGAGCTGCAGCAGAGAGATGAAAGAGCCATATGCGGCTCCAGAGCCACAGTTTGCTGAACCTTGTTCTAGGGCAGTGGTTCTCAAACTTCCCAATGTCACAACCCTTTAATATTGTTCCTCATGTTGTGGTGACTCCCAACCATAAAATGGATGTTTCGGTTCCTAATTCCATCGAAAATATGTGTTTTATGATGGTTGTGACCCACAGGTTGAGAACTGCTGCTCTAGGGTATCAGGTTGATAATGCTTGGTGTAAATGTTCTCCTATTCACTCTAAAGTTGGGCAGAGAAACTCATGAAAGGGCAAGAATGTAGAATCCTCTTAGAAAACATTAAAAAAATAATGTGAAAGAAGGGAGAAAATATTAAGGGCACAAGAAATTATCTTAATACATGCATTTAATTAATTTAGATGACATTCCATTTAATTGTAAAACTGAATTAAATCAAAGTTAGTTCTCATTTGGACCCTGACTATTTTGGCTACTAAGCATGTCCCTCATAATTTAAGGTTGACCTCCTTTTGTGTGTCTCTCCTCTAGAGGCACATTTAAGATGATGCAGTAGTTCTAAATGTAGGATTTGCAGCAAACTATGCTTATTCAGCTAATTTTCTTGCAGAGGGGATTAGCATACTCTGTTAAGAATTTTAATAATTTGACCTTAAACGTAATGGTATATATGAACTCAGAATAAATATAAATATGTATATACTAAAAACTGCATTTTAGAAGATTTTATGTTTTATATTAATTCTAAATTTTAAATTCTATATCTGATGACATGCAAGATTTTGTGAGGAAACTGCAAGGAGATTTTAAGGGGAGTCAAGCATAATACTATTTGTGAGGTGGCTGAAGTGTTTCTAGGTCATCTTTAAAAAACCATGGCAAACACTTATTTAGGTGAGAGTAAGGTTGCTGCTGTAATGACAAAATTTTGCTTGTTGATGGAGAAAGCAGCTTTAACCAGTATTTAAAACATGGAAGATGGCAGTAACTGGTTTTCGAGCATACAAGAGAAAGCAACATATGTGCTTTCTAGTAGGATGTGCAAAATGTTCTATCCCCGTGATGGCGAACCTATGGCACTGGTGTCACAGGCAGCACGCAGAGCCATTTGTTAGGCCACGCGAGGCATTGTCCTGTCAGACCCTATGAGCAAACCAGAGGGGGAAAGCACGCACATGTATGGCATGCCCATGCACAACCCCCCCCCCCCCCGCGCTCCCCTGCTTTTGGCACGCGAGCAAAAAAGGTTCGCCATCACTGTTCTATCCTGAAATATTCCTGTTTTGGAATAGCTATGCATATTTCCTCTAATCTGATACAGAATTTCATTCACTCTTTTTCTTTAATTAAACAATACATTTGAAGCCTTAGGACACAGAATGGTTCACTAAATGAAATCTGATGATTCTATACAATTTGTTCTATAGTAGGATACAGAATTGTTAGAGAAAATTATTCCTATATGTTCCTTTTAATTCTTTTCATCCTGCCATTTTGATATTTACTTGCCTTGTTAAATCTATTAGATACTATGTAGCAGTTTTGAATTAAAAATAAACATTACAGTTAAAAAGAGTGAGTTCGATGTAATGGTTAATATGCTGGGCTTAGAACCAGTAGAGTGAATTCTAGTACTGCTTTAACCATGAAAACCGGCTGGGTGACTTTGGGTCACCCACTTTCTCTGAATCCAACTCACTTGTGAGAGAAATAGGAGGAAGGAATATTAGATATGTTTGTCACCTTGAGTTATTTTTTAAAATTAATAAAATCTAAAAATGAATCAATCTAAAAAAAATAAAATGGTACATGGTAATGAATACAGAAACTTCCTTAGCAAAGCTGCATACTAACTTGATGTACTTCCATTTGAATCGATGTTCTCAACTCTGAAAATGTCTTTTAAACTGACTGATTGTTCCAAAAATTCTATGTTGAGCTAGATACAGATTTAGTTTTGTCTAGATGGGCTTTTTCTAAAATCTGCATATTTTAAGTTTTCTGTTTTATCTTTCAGCACAATTAATTACAGCAAAGATTTACCTCTTGCTCAAGGAATCAAATTTAATTAAGAGGCAGGTGGAAACACTATCTTTGGTGAACCTGCAGTAAGAAACCAAACATCTATTGATTTCAAATCCTCAGACAACAGCTACCTGAAATATCAAGCATCAAGGGTATTTGTAACTGCTGCACTAATCTCATCCAGAAAATTCAAATTATGTTATGTACGCCAATCATGTTAATAATGTGCCCAGACTCTGATTCTGTGCAGTGGAGGGCAGATAAAGAGTTTGGCAGTAAAGTAGAATTTGGATTATGAGCTACAAAATGTGGATTATGAGCTGCACAAATCCTAAAATCCTCTCTTTGCCACATTGGCAGTGCAATGGCAGCCAATGTGTTTGGAAATAATTTATATGATACTGGCTTTACTGCAGAAATAAACTTTATAAAGCTCTTGTTATTATGGAATACCTGTTTGTTTATTTATGTAAAATGTTGGTTTTTTTTGGAAAACCACATTATCTTCCTTCTAATAAAATCTTCCCCTGTATTAGAAAGGATTATTTTTAGAGTAGAATTCTCAACTTAGTGTTGCAATTTATGCCATCTGCAACTGGTATGGCCGATATGATGGAAATTGTGGTTTTCTACATCTTGTAAGGGACGTGGTGACTCCTTGGCTAAGACACTAAGCTTGTCAATCAGAAAGGTCGGCGGTTCGAATCCCTAGCGCATAACAGAGTGAGCTCCCGTTACTTGTCCCAGCTTCTGCCAACCTAGCAGTTCAGAAGCATGTAAAAAATGAAAAATAGGGACCTCCTTTGGTGGGAAGGTAACAGCATTGTGTGCACCTTCGGCATTTAATCATGACAGCCACATGACCATGGAGCCTTTTTCAGACAGGACTGGCTCTTTGGCTTTGAAACAGAGATGACCACCGCCCCCTAGAGTTGGGAATAACTAGCACATATGTGTGAGGGGAACCTTTACCTTTACATCTGGAGGGCACCAGGTTAGGAAGGGATAGTCTAATTTGTGGAATGAAGCCACTTTTCTTCACCTTGAAACAGAACTGGCAGGTGGAGCAGAGCTGCGTAAACAGTCTTAAACAAACAGTGACATATTCTCCTTTAGGGCTAAAACAATCAGTGCGATAGCTTTGTTCTTGTTATACAAAAATTCCTTGAGCTTTTTTGAAGCTTTTGACGACCCCTCAAAATGTTTCTATTATTCATTCAGGTACTAGAATCAAAGTATTGCTTTCAGAGAGCTATATTGCATTATAGAAAGCTTAGAAGGGTGGTTTTTAAGGCTCATGGGAGCAACAGAGCGAGGCTCTGAGATATATATAGCTGCCTCTTTCAACCAAGCAAAAGCTTATTTCCCAAACCTTATTTTTAAAATTACGTTTTAAAAGTTTAAATGATCACTTAAAAAAATATGGATGAAGTAGGGCTATTTACAATCATATCCCTGATTTTTCTATATATGTGTAAGAGAAGATTGCTAAAGCACATAATCTAGCAATCTTAACGATTTTTGATCTTGATTGTAAGATTATAAGATAAATGTTTTGTATGCGGTCCTGCAAAATAATATACTCATCCAGCTTCCCAAACTCAGGGAAACGTATAAAGCATAATAATAAAAATCATAAAACACTCAAACATAAATGAATGAAAAAGCATAAATATCCAAAATTATAGGAGAACCGCTGTCGCTTGATTTATTGCAGATGGAATCACCATGGAATCCTCAAGGCTGATGGCAGAATTATGTTTTCAGGGTTTTCCATAAGGCAAGAATTGGGTCAACTTCACCTTCGGGTGGGGTGGGGGGAGGAAGGATGTTCCAGAGATGGGGGCCACAACAGAAAAGGCACTGGATGCTGCATTGTTGCAAGCTGGAACTCCTTAGTAGACAGGACCTATAGCATACATTTTCTTTAACCTGATGGAACAGGATGTGATCAGGAAGAGGGTCAAGGGCAGTTTTCAAATATGATAAACAAAAGAAAGAGGCAGTCTCTTAGATAACCTGGTCCTATGCCATGTAGGGCTGTAAATGTCAAATCTAGCACCTTGAATTCCATCAAGTTGGCAAGAATGCAGCTCATGGAACAGAAGTGTAATGTGTGCCATCTTAGGGTGCCCATATCTGCATAGCTGCATTCTGCACTAGTTGAAATTCCTGGTGCTTTAAAAGGGCAGTTGTATATGGGACATGTTTAGAGTAATTCATTCTGGAGATGAACAAGACATAAAATATCTGAGTAATTAAAAGCAATTGGTATTTGGAGAGGATATGGATTTCTTTTGATTAGAAATCTTGGAATTTTAATAATATTTCCTTATAGGTTTTAGTGAACAGAGGGGAAAATAGGTGAATATAAAAAAAGAAGGAGGCATGACACCCTTCTTATGTACAAACCATTTGTTTAAATGAGGAATATAAGAATGGGATAGAAATCAACCCTTCTGACTCATTAGCCCTTATTTGAATCTGTGTTTATTTGCAAGGAAGGGATAAAAATGGAATAAATTCTGCAGCACCACCTACGGTATTATGTTGAATTGTGTGATTAGGGAAAACAGCTCTGCTTTCTTTGGGAACCATCAATCTCACAGGTTGTGCATGAAATCAAATTTTATTTTAAAACAAAAAGAAATGCTTTTATACTTTAAGTACTGTAAATACTTTTATATTTTAAATATGCAAGACTTTCAGTGTGAAGGAAATACAACCATATCATTACAAATTAACCCAGTAGATAAATACACACAAAATAATAGCATTCTGATGGAACACAGACCAATGCTAGTTTACAGGCAATTTTGTAAAAAAGCTAAAGGGGGTTCTAAACTATATACAAAACCACATAGTTGAATTTGTATAAAGACAATATTATTAGCAGACACAAAAATTTAACTTGTTACAGTTCTTACTTAACTTTATCCTATCCTTCCATAAGATAAATGACTTTTGCAACAAGTATCACTTCTTTATTAGTTTATTCTCTGAAAAATACTTCCTGAAAATTTCATCTTAAATCTGAGTTTGGAAGACTATCTTAGCTTTTTCTCTTTTCCTTTCTTAACCAGGTGCACATTACATTTCTTCTTTTCATCTTAGTGAGTTTTCTATCCGGGATCTACTCTCAAAGGCCTCCTAGGCAAGGGAAACATTTAAACAAGAATCCTAGATATCAATGCTCAAATTGAGATGCAATTATTGACTAAAACGAGATCCCTGGCTTGGTTGGCTAAGAATAAAAATATTTTTCAACATGGAAATACTTGTCATTGAGTCTGACACAATTTTTAAGAAGCATCTGTTTTAGAACAAGATTTGACTGTTGGTTAAATATGGATGCTTCCACCACTTGCCATATTTTCAGAGAACCTGCATGTACTCCAGCCATTGAAAATATTTCTCATATTTTGTTTGATTGTTGGTTATATGCCCCCATTAGGTTTAATTACCCTTAATCCCTATTGGAAAGAACAGCCCACTGGGATTCAAACCACGGAGATATGTGTGTGTGTGTGTGTGTGTGTGTGCGGGTGTGTGTACTGTGTACTGTGGCCTAGTGGTAATTACAGCTGCCTTACATGTAAAACAACGCAGGTTCAAATCCCAGTAAGGGTATGGCTAGCTGATGAGAGATAAATAGCTTGAAATAGATCTATACTAGTCTCCCTTGTTTATTTATCAGCACAAACGCAACATATATATGATTGGGAAGAAATGGGGATTTTGCAGTAACCTTCCCCTGGAGTTGGGAGGGAATGGTGATTTTATTGTATCCTTCCCCTGGAGACAGGATGGAATGGAAATTTTACAGTATCTTTCCCTTGACATGCCCACCAAGCCAAACCCACAGAAGAACCAGTAGTAAAAAAAATTGAATCCCACCACTGGTTCAAATGTACATATTGTATGCAGAACTGCTTAAGTTTATAACTAAGGCAGTGATCCTAAGACCCCAATATATTGAACAAATTGGGATACTCTGTAAGGGAGAGAGTCATTTACCTGATTACTGACATTTTGAATTACCACATAAGTATTTTATGCTATCTTTCTTTCTATCTTATTTTATTCTGGAACGAAATTTGTACTGTATTTTTTTTTTATCAAAAGTTTGCAAGACTACTCAACAAAGTCCTCTACCTCCTCCTTAGTTCTGAGTGCAGTTTTCCAAACAACAAAAGCTCTTCTGCCTGGCAAGAAAGGACTTAAGAGAACATCTCTTTATGCTACATTTTAAAATAAGCATCCCTCTGTCAAGAGGATGTTGATTTGAATGTCTGAGCTGGCAGTTTACTGTCTGGCATTGAAGCCTGGCAGGCAGGCTGCCATAGCGGGTTGTTACAGCTTGCCGATGCACAACGTTGCTATTCTCCAGATGAGTCCGATTATAGTCTCATTGCCCTTAATGATAGGAACTACCATGTTTAATGCCTGAATGTGTAGCAGTTGAGGAAGCCTAGTTTATAGAATTGTCAGATCCAGGTACTGACTCACTGCTACTGACTCAGCATTTTTTTTCCAGCTGCTCCAGTGGGAACAGCACATGTGACCTTTAGCAAGCATATTTGGCAGGGATTCCACATTACAGATAAGCTTTTAAGAACAGCAGTATTTATGGGAAGCTAATAAAACAAAGACAAGTTTAAAGATACCGTAAACAAGTTGATGTTCCTTAATTTCTAGCTTAATTATCAAAGGCTATTTGAGTAGATTATAAACTGCGGTAGCAGCTAGTTGATTATTGTTCCCTGAGGAACCCTGTTTGAGTAGTTGTAAAATATGTCCTAGACCTGCCACCGCATTATGTGTGGCAAAAAGCTGCTTAGAGTTTAATACAGCTGCTGCTTGAAGCTTCTGCCTTTGCATACACTTAATTACCATTGAATTTGTAACATCAGTGACTCCTGAGTGCTAAATTACACGGGCGATCAATAATTCATTTGCTCTCCTTGTATTGTTTTACTACAGAATGACCTTGTGAGAAAAGAGCAGCTGAAAATTAATGTTCTCTTCTTATAGTTGTAGCATCTTTAGGGATTGGCTTGTGGAAAAAAGGCATTCTAAAATATTGTCACGCTGGAAGGCGTGAGTTTGCTTGCCAAAATATATAAAAAGAACAACCACCCTTCTTGAAAGCTGATGGTCAGGTTTATTTGCTCTGTTGCTGAATAAATCCATGTACATTCTAATGTCCTCATCATTGAATCAAATTAAATATGAGCCAAGGGCATGGATATGTGTGTGTAAGTATCTGTATTTCAAAAATGTCAAGGATAGCCGTCACCATACAGTTACAGTCCGACCTCTTTTACATGCATTGTGGATGCAATTTATATTTTTTTAAAAGGGGAGTATGATAGTGCCCCCCTCCCCCATTGCAAGGCTTAAAAAAAACCTACTTCATTTAAAGAATGTTTCCCCCCCTTTTTCAATCTCTATTTTGGCATGTTGAACCCATCAACATTATTATTGATGGATATTGCTGGTCATAGAAAAGCAACATCTGTTGCGAAATTTGCAATCTGTGACTGGGTTTGGATCCCTTAATTCTTCCATGTGTTGCCACCAAATCACAGTTTTTAACCCAAACGGATTAGGGAAATTCTACGTATTTAATTGGTTAAAACTGCCCTACTCAGTGCACCACTCAGCACAATCGTTACATGGTTTGGAAGTAATTATATTAACAGTGTTGACATTAATTTCAATTATGTTAAATTAAATCAACTATTGAAGTTCCTCTGCCCAGTTTATGCTGACCATGTCCACTTTTCAGAGTTTAATTCCTGGTATAATTACTCCAAGGTCAAGGACAGCCCTCATAAAGGAATCATGTATTTTTCCTGTATAGTATCACAGGTGATTACATTTTATTTTATGATTAATCCTAGCTTACATAGACTAAAAATATTTTCTGCAGTGCTAGCTTTTGCTTCCATCAGAAATTTTGTAGGTTTATCCCTTCACATTGACTTATTTCAGGGGTATGTGTGAGTTTCTGAGCTTGCCAGCAATTTTTGTTCTCATACTTCAGAATACCTGCAAAGGGAAATTTCTTGCATGTGTGTATCTATCTATCTTGTGGACTTAGTGCGTGGAGCCACAACATTACATGTTAGGAACTAAGGACTATTGCTTATTGTTGCAATTCCTACTGTATAGAGGGAAATAAACTTATATTAAAATATTCGTTGTTTTTTTAAAAAAATACTTTGCTCAGAGTTTCCAGAGATTGAAGGCCTAAAATAACTTTTATAGGATTGCAATCATAGCTTGATTAGCAAATTTGAGCTTATGATTTTGTGCTGCCTCCCATGATATCAGCCTTATGTTTATTGTCTGAAATGCATCACCGCTGCCAACACAATTCTTTAAGTATATTTAGGTATGTTTTGAAATCAGCCAAGATTTGTTTTAGTATGCTAACTATGCTATTACCATAACATTGGTATTTTTATTCCATGTGTCTTAATTTAGTATTTTATTGCTAGAAAAAATATTTCTACTACCGTATATTCCGGTGTATAAGACGACCGGGCGTATAAGACGACCCCCTAATTTTACAGTTAAAACATAGGTTTAGGCCTATATT
>JAPKID020006229.1:0-10750 GCA_026931265.2 Tropidonophis doriae | reverse complement strand
CCTTCCTTCCTTCCTTCCTTCCTTCCTTCCTTCCTTCTCCTTCTTCAATTTGCCTTAGTTTTCATCAACATAATGCCACAGAGAATAGATTGCCTCCTGCATGTATGGCAAAGCCAGCCTCTTGTTCATATCGCAGGGAAATTACAATGAGATGCATAGACACCATGAACTATGCATGATACATAAGCATACTCTGTGATTGGAAAACCATGGTTGGCTTGGGGTATTGTGGGAATCAAACCACTAAAACTGGCTAATTCAAGCTATGGTTTAACTGGTATATTAATTATTTCTTTCTAAAAATTTGATGCAGGAAGTGACTAGTGAAGTTACTTTACATCCAACTAGTTCAAACCAGAGAAGGCACCACTACCAAATAAAATCCAAAGTATATATGAAAGTCAAAATCGTGAGCATGGCAATCCAATGGTTTGTTGTGTTGTTGCTTCTGTGTTTGTTTTTGTCCCTTTGGGGAGTTTTAAAAAGTGCCGAAGTGGCTTTTAGCTCATTTCCTCCCAAATCTGAAGAAACTCTCAAAAGGAAGCACACGGGGAGAACTTTTGCTTGAGTAAGAAGCTGACTCCATGTTTGCTCCCTGGCTAGAGTTGTCCCTCTACTCAAAAGCTCCCCATCGGTCTTTTTTCCAACTGGGGGTGAATTGTTCTTTGTTTGAACTAATGTTGACCCACTGGGTGACCCAGTGAGCAGAAGCAGTTGCCAGTGCATATTAATAGCAGTGAAATTCATTCAGTGCTAGCAAAGAACCCCATGCGTGAATGTAAGTCCAGTTGGCAAGGTAGGATAAAATCTGAAATGGTGTTGGCTTTGCGGCAGCTGTCATTCCGTGACAATTGACTTCATCCAATAGAAAGCAGGTGGTTCACACATATTGTTTTTAACTATATGGCATTTTAATTTTGCAAAGTCTCCCTGAAATAAATGGGACATTTGTGCTATTCATCGCAGGGCAGTTTAAAAAAAGAAATGCAAAGTCTCAATTTGAATATGCAGGGATATTACTTCCTATGTAGAAAATAGCAGCTGGTGAACCTGTTTATTCCCTTTGGCTGCAGTTGCACACTCCCCTAAAATATAACTAATTAACGTATTAATTAGGAGGTGATTACACAAATGTACTCAAAAGAAATACAAGTTAAAGCTTGTCTTGCTTAAGCGGACCATTGTAATTGGCTGGTGGTGCAAGGGCTAATCTTTGTTATGTCTGAAAGTTTTCCGATTTGATATCTTGCCTTTCCTACATTCCAAATTCACATTTCTTTTATAAATATAGGAAGGGACAAATCTACTGTTGCATTGGCTATTAGCATTTTATGACACTATAATTTGATATCATATGAAAACAATAGCCATGCAGCTGCTATTGCCTGGTACATTTTTATCAGCAATGATAGAAGAGGAATTTATGATCAGACCTCCGGTGGCAGAGTAAAGCAGAGGTGGGTGTAACATAAAGGTTCTGAAGACACATAAGGTAAAAGTTCCCCTCGCACGTATGTGCTAGTTATTCCTGACTCTAGGGGGTGGTGATCATTTCTGTTTCACAGCCGAAGAACCAGTGCTGTCTGAAGATGTCTTCGTGGTCATGTGGCCGACATGACTAAATGCCAAAGGAACACGAAACACTCTTACCTTCCCACCAAAGGTGGTCCCTGTTTTTCTACTTGCATTTTTACATGCTTTTGAACTGCTAGGTTGGCAGAAGCTGGGACAAGTAACGCGAGCTCACTCTGTTACACGGCACTAGGGATTTGAACTGCCAACCATTCTGATCGACAAGCTCAGCCTCTTAGCCACTGAGTCACCTATGAGACACATGAATAGGGCCCCAATGTTGTTACAAATTTGCATCCTGTGGGCTTGTCAGTATCTTTATGGTACTCTAGAGCAGGGGTCTCCAACCTTGGCAACTTTAAGCCTGGCGGTCTTCAACTCCCAGAATTCCCCATCCAGGGAATTCAATTCTTCACCTTCAAGAAAGGATTAGAGGAGTTCATGGAGAACAAGGGTATCAATGGCTATCATTATGGATGCCTAAGGACACCCTCTGGGATGGAGAGATAGGCAGGATATTTCTCAATGCCATTTGCAAGGAATCATAAGCAGGTGAAGACATCTGCCTGGGAATACCCTAAAGCAAATGGTGAGCCATTGTGTGAGACAGAATGCTGGACTGGATGAGCTATGGCCTGTTCCAGCAAGGCTATTCTTATGTTCTTATGTAACTTTCCCCCAAGTTCTAAGCAATGTGGTTTCATCCTTTTCATCTGTTGGTGCTATCAGCAATGGTTTGCCATTGCATTCTGAAAACCCATCTGAATACTTGGGAGAAAAGTTATACGTTATTAAAAGCTCTATGTAGCTCTCAAATCTTAATTAGCGCTACAATTTTTTGAGAAAAGCAGAGGCATAAGAACAAGAATAGGTCTTTCCTGATGGAAAAGATGGCATTAGTGCATATAAGTTCTCATAGTTATCCACTGAAGATTGCTTTTTTGACATTTTTTAATATTGAGCTTTCCCAACAATACACCTTCCAGATGTAGGGCCTTTAGCTCCTATTGTTCTCTAGCCTGCATGATCATTGCTGGAAGTTCTGACATTTAAAATAAAAATATCTGGAGAATGTCAACACTGAGCAACAATACTTTAAGTGTTTAACTCTTTCAGGTTCCTCATGCAGAAGGTTTTACTGTGATCTGGCGGGGTGGGGGGGAAATAACTTATTATATTTTATGATTTATACATTGTTATGTAGGAAAAAGCAAAGTTGCCTAAACCAAAAGATGGGTAGCAAATAAGTTTAATAAACAAATGAATAACCAAAAAAAACATGTTCCAAAATTAACTGTAGACCAAAACTATTATTTACACCCTCTCAAGATTACAGATTATAAAAATTATAAGAATAGGAATTATAAGAATAGGAATAAATGTATAAGGAAGGCTGAGTGCCAAAGAATTGAGGCCTTTGAACTATGGTGCTGAAGAAGACTCCTGCGAGTCCCTTGGACTGCACAGTGATCAAACTGCGAGTCCCTTGGACTGCACAGTGATCAAACTGGTCAGTCCTAGAGGAGATCAACCCTGACTGCTCTTTAGAAAGCCAGAGCCTGAAGATGAAACTCAAGTACTTTGGCCACCTAATGAGAAGGAAGGACTCACTGGAGAAGAGCCTGATGCTGGGAAAGACTAATGGCAAAAGAAGACAACAGAGAATGAAGTAGCTGGATAGAGTTACCGAAGCAGTAGGCAGGAACTTAAATGGACTCCAGGGGATGGTAGAGAAGAGGAGGCCCTGGAGGAACGTTCTCCATGGGGTCGCAATGAGTCTGGCACAACTTCACAACTAACTAAAAATGTATGCACATTTTTATGAGCTTCGATTTCCTCACTAAGCAATATATGACAAAAAGCAAAGTACAAAGAAAATAATATTAGGAATAATAATTCTAATAATAATAATAGGAAATCTGCATTTTATTTCTAAAACCCAGAGTTTGCCTGATTGGTTAGAGTTTCCTATGTTTCTGTGGGACTAAAATCCTCCATTTTACCCTTTAACACTCTTCCCTACAAATCACTGGTTTAAAGCACTTTGGGGGGGACACGTGGAAAGCAAAGGAAAAGGGAAAAGCCCTTAAGCACAGATTGCCCATTCTTGCCCAGGCTATCTGGAAAGCACCCACCTGAAGATGGTAGGTTAATCAATTTTATTAGCGCCTTGATCATAGAAACAGCATCACTGCTGTCTGGGAATCATTCCATTAATAAGCATGCATCTGGGAAGGCTAGAATCCTCTTCTTTCTTCACATCAAAGTATTTATTGAATGTATGATAGTGCATATCAGATCAAACTTAAACTTACATGATGTGAGCCTTTCATTTCTCAGCCTTTAGAAAGCTGAAGATCCTATATGTTTCTCAAAGCAGCCAGAGACAGAATTAAAACAGTCTTTACATAAATGTAGGGACCCGGTGGGTCAGTGGCTAAGGCGCTGAGCTTGTCAATCAGAAAGGTTGGCAGTTTGAGGGTTGAATCCCTAGTGCCACGTAATTGAGTAAGCTCCCTTTACTTGTCCCAGCTTCTGCCAACATAGCAGTTTGAAAGCATGTAAAAATGCAAGTTGAAAAATAGGAACCACCTTAGGTGGGAAGGTCACAGTGTTCTGTGCGCCTTGGCGTTTAGTCATGCCAGCCACATGACCATGGAGACATCTTCGGACAGCGCTGTCTCTTCCACTTTGAAATGGAGACGAGCACCACCCCCTAGAGTCAGGAACGACCAGTAGATATGTGTGAGAGCAACCTTTACCTTTACTTTACATAATTCCTGGGTTGTGAGGATAGATAGTTGGTTCAGTGCCGGACAGGCCTTCTCTCCAATCAGTATTATCATTTATCAGCCCAGTTAGAATGGCCTGGGAAAGGAATGATTTCATATAGGTAAGAGGGATTGTTTGATCATTTGTGTCATGTCAATCTCTTATTCTGAACAATTGTATGATTAGGCTTTGCAAGATGCATTGACTGCTGACCTGATATAGAAAATTAATTTCTTAATTTCTGTAGTTTAACTACTAGATAATTTCAATTAAGATGTACAGCAACAGTATTATAATAAAAGGGACAAGACAGACTGAAGTTCTCTCACCTTTATTTATGTTGGCTTTGGAAATATTGCAAAAAAAAAAAAGTCTAGAGAATAAAATTGGCAAATCAAAAATAAAACTTACATTATATGCTGATGGTGTTGTTCTCAAGAGTTACCTATCCAAAGGTTTTTTTAGAATCAATAATGGAGTATATACAGAAATATGGATTGGGAGATCGATAAAAACAAGGCTCAAGTGATAGCATGGGATATACCTGAAGAAGAAAATCAACATTTGCACAAAATAACAAAATTCACTATCTTTGTTAAACCAATTAAATACATGGAAAATTATTTAATAAAACATAATGATAACTTATTCAAGAAAAATTATTAACAGAGTTGGAAAAATACAATGACAGATATCTTAAGACAGAAGTTAAACTTTTTCAAATTAGAAAGAATATAGTCAGTAAAAATCAATATATTTTTACAAATATCAACTTTCATATGATTCTAATAAAAACTGGAAAAAAAGATATTAAATGAATGGGCAAGGACAACTACCGGTAACTTCATTCGACAAAACTGAAGAGTAAGGGTTAAATTCAAAGTTTGAATTTAAAGTACAATGTGAATTAACTATATCACACATTTCAAATTATATTATTAAGCCAATTTAATTTGGAATACAGATTGGATTGGATTTTGGTTTAGCTTTGTTGAAGGAGCAGAATTTGCGGGCATGCAAAATAATTTTGTGGGATATAAGCAAACATGTTTAATATATAAGGCATGACTTCATCATAAGTAATACACCAAAAGTACATGATGAAAATAATAATTAAGTCCAATTTACGGTCTCTTGCTTAAATACTATAGAATTTGGTCAGCGAAGAGATAATAAATGATTTAGAGAGAAAGATTAAAACTAAAGTAAAATCTTTCAAGACAGTTTCTGTAGAACATTCAGAAATTCATTCATTTCAGTGTCTTCAAATAAGTAGTGTAGTTTGTTTTTTAAAAAAACAACACAAAAACAAGATGGAATGCTCAGGAATTTGGACAAATGTGAAAAACATATAGCACAAAATTCCAAGCATCTGTTGTGCCTTATTTTAACTTGCTTTGAAATATAATTAAATGAAAGACTGTATCATTAAATTGATGCAGAATTTAAAGAGGTCAATAATATGCAACAGTGGGAATACCTATGGAATATAAATACCAAATTCATGGAGTTATTACATCTAGAAAAAGACGGGTACAAGCTGTTTTTATTTGGCATATTAATCCTTCTGTGATTCCAAACATAAATAATTCATATTTTTTTAAAATGCAATTTTTTTTCATACATGCTGATTACTGCTCTCTGCTAGAGAGAACATCAATATTGGTCCGTTTCCCACCCTAACTCCATGTATGAGAAAATGACTAAGCAAATACTCCTTGGTTATCTGAGAAGGATAGACAAAATATACTGGGAAAGATATTCCTCAAAATTTTAGGGCTCCAGCCACAGGGAATTTAGTAGCTAGCAAGCAGGACTTTGAATTGCACTTGGAAACTTATTGTTAAACTCTGCATCTCATGCAGCATTTGTTTAAGCTACCATACTAGTACTGTAACTGACCTCTGAGTGCATTCCAGACCAGCTGCAATTTGTAAATACCATATTTTTCGGAGTATAAGATGCACCAGAGTATAAGATGCATCATGATTTTGAAGATTTAATTTTTTTTTAAAAGGTTTTGCCCTCCCCGGCTCCCAGGGGCACTCTGCAGGCATCCCAAACCGTCTGCACATCCCATTGTTTGTGAAAAATGGGGCATGCAGAGGCTTTGGGAGGCCTGCAAAGTGCTCCTGGGGGCCAGGGAGGGCAAAAATGCAAAGTGTGGGAACTTGATCTTCTTAAAGAGTAAGGCTTTTATCAATCTCAAATCCACTTTTCTCTTCAGTGGGGAGGGAAAGACATGTGGAAGCTGCTGAATGGCTGCTGTTGTGCTTGGCTGGGAACGGCCCATTGGATGAGGAGGGCTGGGGATCCCTTCAAGGGATCCCTTCCTTGAGCGGCAAAAGGGAAGCATAAAGGAAATGAGACTGTTTTGTCAGACGCACACACATGCACGCACGCACACGCACGCACACGCACGCCAAATCCACCCGAATCTGTCATGCAGCAAAGAGATATGATAGCTGGGCTCAATAGCAGCAGTAGCAATAAGCACTGCATGACAGATCTGGAGAGATGGGCGGGAAGCAAGGGAAGAGAACCAATCATCTCTGCATGAAGACTTTTCTCAGGATCCTAGATCTCCACTTTCTCTTCGGAAAAAGCTATTGGCATCGTTGGGATTTTGGCTGGTGAAAGAAGCTCTGGATGGAAAAGAAACCTCAGACTGCGGCAGCTGCCAGGCTCCAGGAATACGATGCTCCTGTATTCCGAAGTTTCCTTTCCATCCTGTGCTTGTTCCATTAGCCAAAATCCTGACGATGCAAATAGCATTTTTCTGGAGAGAAAGTGTAGATCTAGGGTCCTGAGAAAAGTCTCTGTGGATATTGTTTCTCTTCCCTTCCTCCACCCCATCGCCCAAGCCACCCAGATCTGTCATTCTGCAAAGAGATATGATAGCTGGGTGCAATAGCAATAAGCAGATCTGGAGAGATTGGGGCGGAGGCAGGGAGAGAGAGGGAAGGGAAGAGGAACAATCTCTCTAGGAAGATTTATCAGACAGTCTCTCCCCTCCCCCTCCCCATCTCTCCGGATTCTCAGCAGCCAAAGCCTTGGAATCAAGCTTGATTTTTCCCATTTCAAGTTTTTAACTTCTCAAACTTGCCTTCTGAGAAATCTACCTTCTCTGAAGCACCTTTCATTTGTAGGTGGAGGAGCAGGGCAACTTAAAGCAGCACCTACTTAAACCAAGGCCTCTGAATAACTGGGAAAGAAAGGCGTGCTTTTCAAGCAGCAGTTTCCAGCAGATTCCAAGCGCGGCTTTCTTTCCCAGTTACTCAAAGTCTTTGGTATACTCCACCCTCGCCCTCCTCCTCCTGCAAGCAAAAGGTGCTTCAGAGATTCGGCGGGCAGCTCAGGGGAGACAATGGCCACAATGATTTCATTCCCCAGCAGTGTGAGGAGCCACTTCCACCGCCGCCACTCCCTAAGCCTTCCTGGGAGTCGAGCCGAGCGGAAGTTCTGAAAGCAAAACCTCTCTCCTTTCCAGTGATCATGATCTCTGCAGCGCCAGATTCACCTGCCCTTTTTTCAGACGACCTAGGCAGCTACATTCGGTGTATAAGACGCACCCAGATTTCCACCCTCTTTTCTGGAGTAAAAAGGTGCATCTTATACTCTGAAAAATACGGTAATCTTCCAAAGCAACTTCATGTAGTCTGAGATTGCAAGTGTATTAGTATCTGTTAAGAAAAAAACAAATTTTAAAGGAAAGTATTGTTAAAGGGCAGCAACAGTATAGATCATATTTAGGTTTTTTTGTTAAGGTCTGGAATAATGATTTTATGAGAAGTGCTGTTGTTGTTTTAAAAATCCCATTTTAAAAAGCAGATCTTTTATCATTTATACCTATTAAATTTTAGCCTAATGAATGTTTCATACATTATGGATTCTATAAGGTTTCTATCCTTTTTGATTGGAGAAAAACATTTTGGTCATTTACATATTTCCTGTGCTTGACTTTGGGAGAACAACATTTTCCTCAATCTCACTTTAGTTTTAGGTATACAACAGTTCATTTACTGATTGTTCGAAGTTACAATGGCACTGAAAAAATGATTTATGACCATTTTCCACATTTTTGACCTTCAACATGCCCTGATGTAAATCACATAATTTACATTGGGATGCTTGACAACCGACTCACATTTATGACAGTTGCAGTGTCCCGGAGTCTTGTGATCCCCGGAGTCATGTGATCAAGCAAGTCAACGGGGAAGCCAAATGAACTTAACAACAGGGCTACTAATTTAACAAGGGCAGTGATTCACTTAACAAATGTGGCGAGAAAAGTTGTAAAATGAGGCAAAACTCACTTTACAAACTTCTCACTTAATAGCTCAATTGTAGTTGTGTAAGTTGAGGACTAACTGTATTGAGTTAGCTTGGAATTTCTCTGGTGGATCAGTCAGTCCATTACTGGACTCCCAAATCCTGCCTGAGATCAGGTAGCCTGTCAACATTCACACAGTGTCAGGCCTGGCAGCCTTCTTTTGCATTGGGCCTTCCGGTCTGCCTAATTTATTGCTATGGGAAAATGGGAGGGGGGATTATATGGAGTATAGGAGATATATAGTCAAAATAACATTCCTTCCTCAGAGAGTCAAGGACATTTTACCCTGCACCTGGAATGCTGTTGACTAGAAGTCATCTCCAGCTGGGACAGGGCCTGATTGGATTTTGTGGTGGACATGTGGGTGCTGGGCAGGAACTTGAATTTTCATTTGGGTGGAGAAAACCTGGAAGCTTTCAGATTCGGTTTTTCCCAGATGCCCCAATGACATCCTAATAAAATGGAACATTGAGGAACTTCAAGCCCTGGAGTCTTCTTTCGTTGGGGCTGTCACTTGGAACCCTGACACAGAAACCTAGTATCCAATGCCATTCATTGAGTTACAATTTCATAAACAGAAGCGTCTATGCCTGTGATGGCGAACGTATGGCACGGGTGCCACAGGGGAAACGTGGAGCCATATCTGCTGGTACCCGAGCCATGAGCTCCAGAGTAGATGTCCGTGCCAGCCAGTTGGTTTTCAGCCTTCCAGAGGGCCATGGGAGGCTGTTTTTGCCCTCTGCAGTCTTCAGGAAAGCGTCCGGAGCCTGAGGAGGGCAAAAACACCCATTGGAATTTCGTTTCTGGAGACTTTCCTGGAGTCTGAGGAGGGTGAAAATGGCTTCCCCCATCCCCCTGGAGGAAATACCAAGCTCATTTTGGAGGCGACCAGTGTGGCACATTGGGGGGAGGGGGAAGTGTGTGTGAGGTTGTGCACACATGCGCATGTGGGAGGGTTCTTTGCATTATGAGTGCTGGCACGCACATGCACTGTTACGCATGCGCACTCACATTTTTGGCACCCAACAACAAAAAAGTTCGCCATCCTTGGTCTATGCTTTTAACCATATACATGTGGACTCCACCAACATTTGTCGTTTGTGTACACAGGAAGGAAAGAAAACCTGTTAGGATACACCTTATACACCTTCATTTATGGAATGAATAGTGTGAATCTTTGAATGAATGTTCAAAACCATGCCTTTAAAAATCTGAAGAAGTAAATGGGTTGCTCCCAGAAGAGAAGCTGTTTAAATAAAGGAGCCAAAGCAAATTCTACAAAATCAGACACTGTCCTGTTGCCCCTGCACATCATTTTGGCACTCCTATTAAATTACTGACAAATTGGGGGCAACGCAGCACAATGAAGAACAGCACTAGAACTTCTGTATAAATTATCTCAGTCCTGCTGGTACAATTTGTATTTGAAACCCTGTTAAATTTTAACAAAGTTCTGGTCCAGATCTGTTGGCGAATCATATGTGTACTTATTTGGGGGCGGTGGGGGGGAAGAGGTGAAACTCTTAAGTTTTGAACTTTCTTTTGTCTTTTCTTTTTTTCTAGGTTGTAGACTTACTCGTATCTATGTGCCGTTCTGCATTAGAATCCCCAAGAAAAGTTGTCATATTTGAGCCATATCCTTCAGTAGTAGATCCTAATGACTCTCAGATGCTAGCCTTTAATCCCAGGGTATGTATCATATTTGTATTTGGTGGGGAGGGGTGTTGATATGGGCAAAGAACACTGCTTCCTTCTTTTTCCACATCCTTGGAAGATGACTGAGATCAAGGCTCATATAAAAATAGTATACCCTATGTGGTTACTTATAATAACATCGCTCCTTATGGAAACCAGTAGATTTAGGTGGTATCAATTTATTAATCAAATGTCATAAACATTCAGTTCACACATGGTAGCAAAGCTATAAAGTGGTTTGTTACTTAAGCTAGATCTTTTTTAAAATTTGTATTAAGCCATAGTTTACAGATCTCAGTAACTGGGTTTATACAGTTGTGGTCAAAATTATTCAACCCCCAATGCTGTAAAGGGGTTTAGGGATTATAGTGTACATTT
>JAPKID020006227.1:0-10751 GCA_026931265.2 Tropidonophis doriae | reverse complement strand
CCCCGATATTTGGTTGACTTTTTTGGGTTTCAAATGTCGTCTTATACGCCGGAATATACGGTACATCTGAAGATAGCAAAAACCAAAGAAAACCCCACCATCATAAAGAGCCAAATTTCTCTTGGCTAAAATTGAGTTCTTGGCTGTCATCAAATTCTCTCCTATTCTAACATACGTTTTTTTATTGCCTTGGAACTGTTTTGCACATGCAGCTCTTTGTCAGTATTTCAGAATGGCAGGGCCTGCAATTATAGACTCCTTATGCACGCTTGTCTTGGAGACTATTATATCGTGTGGCTATGGCTGAAACTTTGGAAGGAAAGTACAGTTTTATGTTTAGTAATATTTATTTTGATTATTAATGATTAACACTGGGATATATATTGATCCAGAGGAAGAGGAGCAGTTTCCCCCTCTCTTGATGCCATTTTTCATCCTTTATATCAATCCCCAAGTCTGGGAGTACTTTAAAATGATACCTATATTTTTTGCAATTAATGCACACACACACACATATACTGTATGATACTCTTAACGCAGTTGGTCCTTTAAACCAAGATTTTATTGTATGCTGCCTCGCATTTTATCAGTATTTTTTTAATGTCATAAACAATTGTTGAAAATCATTCTACAAAGGAAAAATAAGCCAAGAAATAAAACAGAATTGACAGTTTTAATTGTTTCTTTGTTTGTTTATTGGACGAATATGCCACCCTTCTCCCAAAGGACTCAGGGTGGCGTACAACATAAGAAACACATAATACAAAAGTTTTTTTAAAAAGTTTAAATAGAGAATCCAATAAGCAATAAATTAACAATTTACACATTAGATTTAAAATAAATTAAAATTAACAATTCAAATTAATAAGTTATTTTGTTCAGGCTAGGCCGGCTTGCTGAAAAAGCCAGCTTTTTAGGGCGCGCCAGAAGGACGGGAGGTTGGGAATTATGCGAAGCTTCAGCAGTAGCTCATTCCAAAGGGAAGGCACTCTCACAGAGAAGGCTCTCCCCCTGGGGGTTGCCAGCTGACACTGGCTGATGGCACCCTGAGGAGGCCAACTCTGTGGGATTGTACTGGACGGTGGGAGGCTACCAGTGGCAGTAGGTGGTCTCGCAAGTACCCTGGGCCTAAGCCATAGAGCGCTTTAAAGGTCATAATTAGTACCTTAAACCGCACCAGGAAAACAACCGACAACCAGTGCAGGCTGCTTAAAAGGGGTGTAACATGGGAGCACCTATGTACCCCCATGATAACCCGCGTGGCCGCATTCTGGACCAGCTGAAGCTTCCAGGTGCTCTTCAAGGGCAGCCCCATGTAGCCCCATGTAGAGAGCATTACAGTAGTCCAGGCGAGAAAGGATGAGGGCATGAGTGACCATGCACAGGGCATCCCGATCCAGGAAGGGGCACAACTGACGTACCAGGTGAACCTGGTAAAAGACCCCCCTGGTTATGGACGTCAGGTGTTCTTCTAAACTAAGCTGCGTATCCAGGAGGACTCCCAGATTGCGGGCCCTCTTTGAGGGGGCTAAAGTTTGTCCCCTTATCACCAAAGATGGAACAAGGTGGACAAATCAGGATGATGGAAACCACAGCCACTCAGTCTTGGAGGGATTGAGCCTGAGCCTGTTTATCCCTATCCAGATCCGCACAGCCTCCAGGCATCGGGACATCACTCGAGGGCATCGTTTGGGTGGTTTGGGGTAGAGATGAAAAGTTGGGTATCATCAGCTTATTGATGATACCGTATCCCAAAACCATGGATGATCTCACCCAATGGTTTCATATATATGTTGAACAGGAGGGGGGAGAGAACCGACCCCTGGGGCTCCTCACAAGTGAGGGGCCTCAGGTTTGATCCCTACCCTCCAGTCAACACGAACTGGGATCGATCCGACAGGTAGGAGGAGAACCACTGCAAAACGGTGTCCTCCATTCCCAACCCCCCGAGTCATTACAGTAGGATACCATGGTTGATGGTATCAAAAGCTGCAGAAGTCTAATAGGACCAGGACAGAGGAGCAGCTCCTGTCACGGGCCTGCCAGAGATCATCAACCAATGCGACCAATGCAGTCTCCATGATGTACCCGGGCCTGAAACCTGACTGAAACGGATCCAGATAGGCAGCTTCATCCAGGTACTGAGGAAGCTGACGTGCTACCACATTCTCAACAACCTTCGCTACAAAGCGAAGTTTAGAGACCGGACAATAGTTGGCTAAAGAAGCTGGATCTAGGGAAGGCTTCTTAAGGAGGGGCCTCACCACCGCTTCCTTCAGGGCGGTAGGAAAGAACCCCTCTCTCAATGAAGCGTTGGTAATAGCCTGGAGCCAGCCTTGTGTCACCTCCTGAGAAGCCGAAATTAATCAAGAGGGACACGGGTCCAGCACACAAGTGGCAACAGATAACACACCTATGCTATGTTTATTATCTCATTGTTGGTTACTGTTACAGGATATGTTTGTTCATGGATCAACTGCCAAATTGTTAATGTACAGTGTAATTTAGGATTTTAGTTGTTCTGCTGAGATTTGTAAGGAGGAGGGTCTGGACATTGAATGGTGATATTTCTGGTCTCTTCCACACATCTGTACAGTTTCAGAAATAGGCTAGGGTTGTTTTTTTTTTTTACTACTATTACAGTCATGTTGGGAGCACTAAAGTGCTTCTTGGTTGAAAGGTGAAATCACCGTTGCCCGGGGATGCCTAGCTGGGGGCTTCTTTAAGTTGCCCACTGAAGTGTAATCGTCTATCTCCTCATAGTCACCTGCTTTTGAAGTGCTGGGTTGGCAGGAGGTGCAGCGTGTGATGGAAGCTCATCCTGTCCCATGGCAGCAACCAGATCTTGTATACGAGTCTGCCAATCATTAACACAGTATCTAACCTTGTGAGGCGCTGTTCTTTTTATTTTTCACTGAAGTGTCAAGAAAAGAAATTTAAGAAGATATGCAGTATGTAAATTGTGTGTATCCTTTATTAGAAAAGTTGCAGACAGAAGACTTCCACTAATTCTACAGGAATTGTAGAAATTCCTTTCTGGAACATGGGTGTATTCTGCATATTAATTAATTCTGCATATTAATTAATTGATAATATCAGTAAGACAATGTAAGCTCAATGTACATGCTCCAATGTATTGAAATCACTTTTAATGATGATAAAAATCTATTGCTGCTGCTATTTTTCCAGAAATTGTTCTGATTCAAAAAGTGTCAGTCCCATTAACCAGAATAGTAGAGTTCCTAATCTCAGCCAGCAAATTCATACCTTTTGTAGCATGCATGAAGTTATTTCCTACAAACTCTGATCCTGCATAGAGCAAAGTTGAATTATTTAGACAATAGTATCCTTGTATTCCTACTTAGAACGCCAGAGGCTTTATAAATGTTTGTTTTTGTGGACCCCACAAAATACAATAGGAATAACAAAGAACAAGAAGTCTTTATTGGTTTTTAATTTGATTCTAAATCAAGTGTTAACGTGACTGAGACTATCCAAGTTCTCTTAAGCAATATTTTCATGTTAGCATAACCTTAACATACTGTACATTTCCTTGCTTGGAAAACTCCTTGTATGTAAATATTTTTCATAACTGAACGACACCTATTTACAGATTAGATTATCCTGAATCTGAGATATATTTAAAAGTTACAGATTGATGTTTTGCTTTTAATTCCAAAAGAAAAAAAAATACTGTTTTGAATTTATGCTGGGAAAGTATACTGTGTCTCACAAATGAGTCATAACCATATTAGAGTAGTTTTTTTTTATATTTCTGCATTGCTTGCTATTTTTTTTACTTTTTCTGTTATTATTTTAAAATGAAAAAGGATTAAAAATATATAAATATTCTGCATTGCTTTGTGTTTTCCTGTTTTTCCCCCCAATTTTAAGTTGTTGTCTTTTTCTGCCCTAATTTCAGATTATAAAGAAGCAGAAGATTCATATGCAAAAGCCCTGCGGGTTTGTCCAGCCTCCTATAATACAGATAGATCTGTTTTGTATTCAAATAGAGCTGCAGCAAGAATGAAACAGGTAATAATAATTTCCAAGATTGTAAAGTGATACGTTTTGATAAGATTTTGTTTTGACAGAACTTTTATGTGCGAGAGAGCTGAAGGAGAAATAACACCAGAACAAAATATGGTTTGGCATTTCTGATATCAGTGCAAATTGATTAAGTTTGAACAGATCTACTACAGCAGAGTGAATGTCTTGCCAAGCATTTGCTAATTGGCCAGCTTTCCTCTGAAACTGTACCCCTTGCCATATCCCAAGTCTCCCTTGAAAGGAATGCTGGGAAAGAGCCTTTGCTATAGCAACATTTTTCAACCCTGGTAAGATGTATAGACTTCCGCTCCCAGAATTCCCCATCCAGAGTTTTGGGAAAACTGCTCTTCCTGTTGGACATGTTTAGACCAGAACAGTTGGTGAAGGAGGTCTGGATGTTGCTAACTTAGGGAATAGGCTTTCTGTCAGCTCTTCTCCCCTTCTGTCTGGTATGATCCCTGGAAAAGGCTGATGGAGGCTTGTCCCAAAATGGCAAGTGTGTGTGTGTATCTGCTTCACTCACCATAGCAACATAGAGTTGAACATCTCATCTTGCATACATTGAAGGTGATAGTACAATTTTTGGACTCAAGGCTTATTGATATTAGTTGTGTTGTATCTTTTATGACTTGACGTGGTTGCACAGTAGTTAGACTGTAGTGGCGCAGTTGTTAGCTTGCAGGATTGCAGGCTATCTCTGCCCACAGCTAGGAGTTCAATCCTGACCGCCTCAAGGTTGACTCAGCCTTCAATCCTGCCAAGGTTGATAAAAAGAGGAGCCATCCTGATGTTTTAAAACACCCAGAGAGTGCTATAAAGTACTATAGAGTGGTATATAAGTCTAAGTGCTATTGCTATTTGTTTTATTTTCTACAAATGGAAAATTCTTGAGGATCTTGGAATAGGTTAATCGGCCTACAGATATGAAGCGTACCTTTCTTAGTCTCTAGTTTCACTGACTTACTGTCCCATGGTTCTACATTTAGATGCTGAAGTTTAAAGTTACCATGTAATCTTTCCCAGTTTTTATGAATGTCAGAAAAATATATTTTATATTAAATGTCAATGTTATCTCTCATTTAGGACAAGAAAGAAATGGCTATAAGTGATTGCAGCAAAGGTACTTTCTTCTTATGCATTTGCTCTTGGTCAGGATATTTATGTTTAAAGATTAGACATGGGGGAGAATATAGGAAATTTGACAGATATCTGATATTATATACTAGGATGAATCCTGATCAATGGCACTGTTAATTTTCCTATCTACCTCCCTCCCTCAAATATTTGGTTTACTCAAGAAGGATTTGATGACTGAAATAAGCAGAAAGCTGAATAATTAGTCCATGATTGAAGCTTTCAACTGAGCATAAATCTGGGAAGATACAGTACATGGAAAATAACTGGCTATGTTTATCTGATTTTAAAAGAGGAAATGAGTTGGGCAGGGTTAGAGGAACTTGGAAATAGGCTGGATAGAATGGAGTAGAAGTAGTAACAGTGAAATCAGATTTGTTACCATCACTGTTAACCAAAATGCATATAACATATGGTTTGTTGAACATATAACAATGCACTGGGCGCACTTAGAATATTAAGCCATTAATCAGATAAAATAATTTATGAACTATATTCTTGGTTCATACGACATGTGAAATTGAAAGCAGACAAACTCCTCCCCCACCTACCCATCCTATGCATATAGATTCAGGTTCAGATAATAGTGCTAGAAACATTGATATGTATATCTGCTTAATCTATTTATTATTTAGCAATGGATTTATTAAATAATAATGGAGAATAGTTTTACAGGTACCTTGTAGAAATACTGCAAGTAGAGTGTGTTATTGCTCTCTTTTTGTTTTTCAGCTTTAGAGTTAAACCCAAACTATATCAAAGCACTGTTGAGGAGGGCAGAACTGTATGAAAAAACAGAAAAACTAGATGAAGCTTTAGAGGATTACAAAAATCTGTTGGAGAAAGATCCATCGTTATATCAAGCAAGGGAAGCTTGCATGGTAAACTTCTTTTTGCAATCAAGGAGATGATTATAGCAATACCATTAAAGCACAGACCGTTTCAGGACACTGGTGAAAGATGGTAGTCTAAGGCTGTTCTGATCTAGGCTTCCCAAGAGCGTGAAGCAAACTCCTGATCCTGAGATAAACCCCTTTTATTAATTTATTGTGAATTCTGCTCATTCACATACAGCAAAGTCTTTCAAGGGTGGATTTACAGTCACAGACCTTATCAGGCTTGGAAAGCTGCTAGGCTGATATCTGCAAAACTTGGCAAGGAGTATTGGAGAGTAACGAGCCAATTAAGTGAACTAATTGTCTCCTGTGAACTCCACTCCCCTTTAGCTCCTCTTTTATTTCCTCTGGAAGGGGACATTCATCATCCACCTGTGGCTTTACTCCCAAGCTGACCTCTGTTCTTTAGCTGTTCCCTTCATCTGGCTATTCTGCGCATGTGCACACTGGGAACAGGCTTCATTTGTTGATCTGCCTCGCTGATGTCTGACTCGGAAGGCAGCTGATAACTGACATACGACTCTGCCCCCCTCTTTGCCTCCGACACAGAGCCCTCATCAGCGTTTGCCCCAGACTGCAGGACTGGCCCATGTTGTTCCCCAAGCTCCTCACTGTCTGAATCTGCTGCCAGCTCTGCTGTTGGGCCACAACAAAGGCTGGCACTGAAACCATAATCCTGATTTTTCAAGTTGGATTTTTTCCTTTTTCTTGTTTGTTTTTGTGACTTTTTGTACAGTGCTCGCTTTCCAATTCTCAGAACAGATGATAAAGCTGTAGCTTTTTGGTCCCCTCCAAAATAATTTGGGTTTAAATTTTTAGCAATGTGTGGTTCTATAGCCCCTTTTAAAGGAGATGGTGTGGAGGGTTGTCTAAAATATGGAAAAACCACAACATTAGAATGTTCTTAGAAGAGAATATCATAAAGATGTTATTCTTTGCATAACATCCTCGACACCTAGCCGTAGGCTTTAGTAATGGCTTTGAAGTTCCTTAAATGCTATTGTGAAGGGGCTATCTATGTCTCTGAATTATATGACTTGAAAGAAAATCTGTAGTTGTATGATGGGCACATCTTGGATTTGGAAGCTTAAAATCACATCCACTGAGCTATTTCTGTTACTTAGATTAAAGAAAAATCACTCTTTAACAGGTATGTGTGGGTCTCTAATAAATCAGATAATGGCTTGGGTTATATGTGAACTTACAGTGAGCATTGAGAATAATTGTGTCCTTTTCATCATCAAGTGATGCATCAGTCTCTGCACACCAAATAAAGAGTAAATAAAATTGCTTAATGTGTTTGTGGAATTGGCCTTCTGTTTGCTTTTGTTTTTAGAGATTGCCAAAAGAAATAGAAGAACGTAATGAAAAACTTAAGGCTGAGATGTTAGGTAAGTGCATTTTGTATATAGTTTGCTTATGTAGGAGAATGGTTTCTGTAAGAGTATATGCATAAAACATACCTTTCTAAAATGGTCTTTTCTGTGGAATTTGTAGAATTCCACAGTACCACGGGCTCATTTCAGATTCTGCCATGTATGAAACAAAAGGATGTGTGTATATTTATCTCATCAGATCATTAAAAAAACAGGTTGGAGCTGGGTCACCCTGATCTCTACAGCTACAAAAATAGAAACACCCTGACTACTGCCACAGTAGAAATACCGATTATTTCATTTTGGCAGTAAGAAACAAACTTATATAAAAACAAACAGCAAAATTGCTTCTGCCATGGGATCTTCAGCATAAAGTCATTCTGAATATGGGAATAATAGACTGGATGCAGAATCTGATTGCAGATTTTATTGACAAATTATATCTAGTATGTGGGTATAAAAAGCAACCGTTTTTCTCCTCATTGAGCCAATTGTTTTGTGATGGTAATATTGTTATATTCTTTGGAAAAAATAGTAAAATTTGTTCATAACAATGTGAACTCCTAGTTGCCAGTTCTTTAAATAGTGTTGACCTTCATACACATCAAGGTCTTCCTCAAAACCTAGGATGTCATAATGTATTGGCATAGTATATGTATAGATCTAGGCAGTGTGGTATTTTGCAATTCTAGATGGACATTTTGTCAATGCACAGGTTTTTTAAGTGCTGTCTAAGATATGGCACCCAGTGGAACCACCATGGCCAATTCATGTCATAATCTTTTCATTTTGAGATCTTGTTACTTAATAATTTATGATCACTACTTTTTTTGGTATTGTCACAAGAATTTATCCACATTTTTTTTCTTTTCAATCGCAGCTCTATCTGGTGTATTATGAACCAAAACTATCAGTTTGTATTTGGAAATCCTACAATATATTAATCTGCTCATATTCAACTGCTTTTTTAACTCTGTGTTTTATTACTAGCACATGGTAATTTTTATAGATATTCCAGTGAATCATTTGGGTGACTGTTATGTACAATCTTGCATCACCTGAGTATATTATCTATTGTTTCTTCTTCTTTTTTGCACAATCGGAATTTTTAAGCCATTTGATGATTTTTTAAATTCTGGCCTTGATTGCATTAATTTGAATAGCTTGCTCTTGCACAGCCAACATTGAGCCTTCAGTTTCCTTTTTTTCTAATGTTCTAGTTGTAAGCCAGTGCCAGGTTTTATCTGTATCCACTTTCCCTCAATATTTTGTAGAAATTGTATTGCAATCATCACCTGGCATTGCTGATGCACAAATTGAAGAGACACAGCTAGGAAAAAAATAACAAAATATAGTGATTTGCAAATTAAAGTTGAATCACTATGGAGGAAGAAATCAACGGTTGTACCAATAGTAATAGGAGCCCTTGGAGCAGTACCCTGCCTAGATATATGGAAATTTTGAAATGATTACATCTAAATATTCTGGCTTTGGGGAAAAAACAACCCCCCCTAAATCCCACTCTATTCATAATTGCTAGGTTCTTGGTTAGGACTTGAACTGTTAAGTTTTTATCAGTCTCAGACTATGAATAAAATTGAAGATCAAAAACAATAATTGTTATTCCCAGTGTCACCAAAAGTCTCTGAAAGGTGCAAAAGGTCATTTCACTCTGGAGTACTTGTGGAGAGTTAATAATATTTGTTGAAAGGTCAGCAAATGGAAAAACATCCATTTTTCCCCCCCCCATGCCCAATTATTTTTCATTAGAAACTAGTTTTTGCTTCAGTACTTGCAACACTTCAGAAGGGATAGATAGGGCCTTTCTGAATTTAAACCTTAGGAAGAACTTCAAGTCAATTTTTGAATGGTTCAAAACAAGATAGAACAACGTTTTTGTTTGAAATTGAAAAACAATACTACTAGTATTGTAGTTTGTAGCTGGATTATAGTTTCAACATGTTCTTATAGTTAAATAACGGTGAAACTGATATCTAAAGTTTTTTCCCCCCGAAGTAGTAGAGCAGAGATTTATGCCAGCTCTATGCTTGTACCGAATCATACTCTTTGTGGATAGCAGATTTCCAAACACAAATGTTTGTTAAGCAAAGAGAAGGCTTATCGGGCTCAATCTTTGCCCTCTTGTCATTCATCCAAATGCTTACTTTTGATTTTGCTTTTCATGGTTTTAAGACATGACTTAATCTTGGCTGCTCCCAGTTCTGTTTACCACCGGTCTGTCAAAAACATGCTGTGGGCATTATGAAACAGGAGTTGTACTAGTAGAGATATAAATTAAGAGGAAGAACCTGATGTAATACATAATGGTGGATCAAATTTCGGACATGTAGCAACTTTTCCCCTGGAGTCTCTCTTAAAATGACCATCTCTGGTGAAAGTGGGTGATATTCTTCTTATGTTGGCATGTCCTTTTAAGACTTCCTTCTTCTGTACAGTATTGTCAGAAGACATTCCTTTCATTATTATGCAAGTTTTTTAAATGTAGCTTAAAGTGTGAATTTTTTAATGTATGTGTATTGCAGGCAAGCTGAAGGATCTTGGGAACCTGGTTCTCCGTCCTTTTGGCTTATCAACGGAAAACTTCCAAATGAAGCAAGATTCCTCAACTGGCTCCTACTCTATCAACTTTGTTCAAAATCCAAATAATAACAACCGATAACACTAGCCCAAACTGCATGTGGCAAATGTTGGGCTTTGAGGCTTAACAGTGATGTGGTTTCGGTGAATGCAAAAAGGATGAGTAAACATTTAATGCATAATGCCATTCTTTAAACTGGGAGGATTTGAACTGAGATTTGATGCATTGTGTATGTGTGTGTGTGTGTGTGTGTGAGATTGTTTCAAAAGAAGTGGGCAGAAGAGGACTGACATTTGATCTTCGCAGTGATGTTTTGTGTACTTTAGGCACTCTGCATCTTCAACTGAGGAGGGATGGGGGTTAGCTTTGTAAGTTAGAAAAATGTCAGTGCGTCTAAACCTGTAGCCACAGTACAATCATTTCATCATTTGTGAAGTTTGTAAGTCTCTTTGAAGGGCAAAGAAGTGTTTCTCTGTTTAGAGAATCTACTTTTCCCTTACAGATTAATAAATCATTCATGATATTAGTGCCTGTCTTTTAATTCGAAGTAGTCTTTTCAGTGTTGCATAATAGCATAAATTCTGTTGAATGAGGAAAAGTTGTTATTAGTAACTATATACTACCGTATTTTCCGGCGTATAAGACGACTTTTGAAACCCCCAAAAGGCAACCAAAAATCGGGGGTCGTCTTATACG
>JAPKID020006226.1:0-10751 GCA_026931265.2 Tropidonophis doriae | reverse complement strand
AAAGGTAATTAGGCTACACTTTCCATCAATTTCATTCTTCAAGAATATGTATGCGCAGTTTAGAGGTATTATAAGCATACCAAAGAAAACATTGCCTAAAGACTTCACAAAATATTTTTTCCTGTAAATATTTATTTGCTTTTAGGTGGAGAATTACTCTTCTATTAAAAAATAAGTTGTAAGATTGTTTTGCCATCAAGTGAGCAATTTCACATCTGCCAAGAATCTCTGGATATTGCTGAAGATTGCGAAATATTGAGTTGTGGTACTAATTCATGTGGATTTCAGCCTATTTGATTTCTACATAACCTGCATGAATTGAGAAGCACCCTAGAGGTGCTTCTCTTCATTTTCTGCATATCTATCCTTGTGCTTCTGGATGTCTTGGCAGTTTTCAACTCTGCTGGCCAAGATGTCCTTCTGAACTTACTCCACAGGTTGGGGATTGCATGAATCATTTTATAATAGTTCTCATTTTAACTTCAGAATCATTTCCAGGCATGAGGGTGAGGGATAGATTGCTCCCTAGGGCCCTCCTTTGTGGGGTGCTTCAGGTTCTGTTTTCTTTTTCTTCTGTTTCATTAGCTACATTAAATCACTGTATGAGGTCCTCTGATGATTTGGGGTTAGGTATCACCAGTATGCTGATGGTACCAAATTATATTTTTTGACCCACGTTGTACTGTCAGGATTCTTTTCCAGTGGCTAAAGATTATAATGGGATAGAACCATCTCTGATTCACTCTTATCAAAACTGAGTGGCTGTGAGTGTTTGGGCTGTCCAGATTTAGGGATATTTCATCTCTAACCTTGCATTTCACTATTAAAGGATGGGATGCCATTTGAGGGTTTAACTTAAACTCAGAGTTCCTGCTCAATGAGCAGGAGGCAGCTGTTGCCAGGTAGAATTTTGCAAGGCTTCATCTGGCATGTCAAGTCATGCCTTTCCTAGTTAAAGGAAGCCTTCAGGTAGTTATGACTTACTTAATGCTACAATGTGTTTTATATGGGAATTCCCTTGAAGATCATCCAGAAATTTCAACTGATTCAGAAGATAGCAGCGAGGGCAGTGATAAATATGTTTGCTTTGCAAGCTGCAAACTCTTTGCTTTGCAAGCTGCACTAGTTACCAGCTGGTTTGCAGGTATGAGTCAAAGTGTGATTCGAAGTGCTTTTCCATTACCCTATGGGGCAGAGGGCATGGTTACTTGAGAGACTGCCTGCCTTCTTTAATAGCTATCTGGCTGCTTCAATCTGGCAGAGTTGACATGCTCAGGGTTCCTTTGATTAAATAATATTAATCGATCAGAACCCCAGAAGTGGTCTTATCTGTAACAGCTCCTGCCCTCTGGAATGAGATTTGAATGCCCCCCACCCTACTGGTTCCTTTGGTGGTTCAATCAGGCCTTTGGAAAGGATGGGTAAAGTCCACTTTGGATTGCATGGTTTTATTTTCTGTTTCTGTCTGCTTTTTACTATCTTTACTTTTCTTTTACTGATACTGTTGGTCATGTGACATATTTAACATATTACAGTAATGATTATTATTTTTATTATATTGGTAGGGAAGATTAGTAGTGAAAGGCAGTGTCCTTCAGTGAGTTTACTTCTTTTTTGTTTCAGTGAGCTTGCCTCATGTACCAACCTAATAAATCTCCAATGATACAAAATGTTTTCAGAAAGAAGCTTAGAAAACAATGGGCCAGATAGTTGCTAAATACATAGGGGCCCTCCTACAGCTAAGCCAATTACAATGTTTTGTTTTAATTATAAAGTGACTTCTGTCACTGTATCTATTATATATATATATTCCTACCCATTATTTCTTTCTAATACAAGTTCTAATAATACAATTTATAATACAATATATAAACTATATTATGGTAGAATTAATCTGCATATTATTATATCTCCCCAAATTTGATTTGTTATGCAAAAAGTTATAAAAATATGCATAATTTAAATGTAATAATCTACCTTTGCCAACATAATTCATAAATATTTACAACAGCATATAAATGGAATCAAGTAGCATATAAAGTTAATACAAAAGTTTTATTCATGAGATGTTATTGCTTATAATTTCAGATATAAAGATCCTCGACCATTTTCATCTCATTTAGGACTTCAGTATTATAGCAGAAACTGTTGAAACTGAATGCCAAACAAAACTGTAAAAATATTGCACTTGCAAATGTTATTTATTATAGACTCAGAGATAGCTTTGAACAAGACCTCTAATAATAGTTATGGAAAGAAAAGATGGGAGGAGGTGAGGAAGAGACTCAAGCTTGTCCTTCCTTGATTCCCTTGAGCATAAGAGGGAAGGAGAAAAAATACTCTCAATATTCTGTTGTTATTCTACATAACAATAACACTTGTACAGTTCTTCTGGTGTCTATTTCCTGACCTACCTCAAAGCACTGACACAATTTTTGCTGCCTTGCTTTCAAGTGTGTCATACTCCTGCTGATTTCCTCTTCAGACAGGTAGCTACCATGGATGCCTCTGCGGATCCATTAAATTTGAAAGACATCTGGTGTTAATCAGATGCCTGTGACATCTTAAAATGGCATGCTCATGTTTCAGGTACATACATTTCTTTCTAAGGTACATATAGATTTCTTTTGGAGACAGAACAATAGAAAACCAAACTGCTTAGTTTGTAATAGCTCAGTCCTCCTACTTCACTTCATTCTGAGACAACTTAAATAATAGTTACATTCCCTTTCTGTCACTGACCAGTCAAAACACTGACATAAGCGATAATTGAATTCTTTGATGCAGTAAAGCATTATAATTTAAACTTCACTTACACTTGTCTATATCTAATATCAGCCAGAATTATTCTGGCTTTTTCCAGCTAATGAAACATGTTATGTACTCCTTTCATAGTTATCCCATGTCAATTCACCTAAAACAGCTGCTATTGTTATTGTAGTATAGTGATGGCGAGTCTTTTTTGCCTCAGGTGCCAAATGCACACACGCTCGCGCTATTGTGCGCACTCATATGCCTCCCATGCCGTGTCCCCTGAGCATGCACACGTGACACCCCCTGCTGCCTTGCGCATGTGCACACGGCTTTTTTGGAGCCTGTGGAGGACAAAAAAAGGCCCAACACACAAACTGGAAGTTCAGAAATTGACTTCCAGGTTGCCCGTTGGGCCATTTTTCTCCCTCTGGAGACTTCAGGAGGGCAAAAACTGGCCGAAAATCAAGGCCAAAAATCAGTTGGCAGCATGCTCATGTGTAGCTGACAGGGCAATGCCTCGCGTACCCTCAGAAATGGCTTCAGGTGCCACCTGTGGCACCCGTGCCATAGGTTCGCCATCATGGTTATAGTAGGTCACACAGATGTTTAGACTGAATTTTTATCCACCTATTGAGTCCTTCCCAAGGACCTGGTTTATCATATTGTTGTTATTATTTTCCCATTATTTTGCTTGTTCACTGAAAGTTAGTTCATATATTAGATATGAATAAGGAAGCCTGAAGAAAACAGGCTATGTTTCTAGAAATAGAGGTGTTATTCAGTGAAACATTTTTTAAAATATAAAACAGGTAAAAGAAAAGTAATGAAAAGGTTAATAAATATAAGTATGTAGTTAACAGATTTCTAGGTAGGACTTTGACTCTCAGATATTTGTAACATTCTGTGTGTGTAGATCTTAAAACTGGATCCAGGAGTTGACCCTCTATTCCATTTATTGCACACATGATCTAATTGCAAATTTTCTCATGCATCTTCCAGTTATATCTGCATCCAAATTAATTATAGTTAAGGGTTACAAGAACTTATGCTTAATTGAAGATTTAAAAAGAGAATTCAGATCTTATATGTCTTTTTGTTTTTTTAAAAAAAAACGCAGCGATATGCTGAAAAACAGTAGCCAGCAGATAATTTATGGAAATTTATTAACTAAGCAACTGGTTCTTCATTTTAACTCCAATTTATTTATTTGTTTTATTTGCCACCCACCTCACCTCGTGGGTTTTATATAATAGATATACAGCATTCTGAGGGGAAAAAAACAAGCTCACTAGCTAGAAGTGGTTGTTCAGTCCTCAGTTATATTTTAAGGGAGTTTAAAATAAACTTTTGTTCATTTTTCAACCTTCCCAGGAAATAAAACAGGTAAATCGTTTTATCTCTATGTCAGGGACATAAGCGTTTCTTTTCATAAATCTATTTTCTATTGTGCTTCTATTGTTTTCATCTTCTTTTCCTGCTTCTTCATATTTATTGCTATCTATCATGGTAGCAATGGTGGAGATACATGCATATCATATAATAAAGTCATATAGATCTAATAGAACTTCATGTCACTTATTCTTTGATATGGTTATTCTATTAATTAGTTGTTTCATATTTAATCACAAAACTGATAAAGATATTATAGAATAATTACGATCAGTTATAAAGTTGTTAAATGATAGTAATATTAATGGAACTATATTTAGTTTTTATTATTAAAAACAAATACTTATGCTATAAATATTCACCTGCCGTCTCTAAAATGCTAGTTTAAATCACTGAATATTCCTTTGGGGATATTCTAGGAAGCTTTCTTTAACACAGTGATTCTTTAGTTTTAATGACACGTTCTGCAGTTGTTAGCTTTGGTTCTAATGCTTAATAGGTGATAAAATAACGTATTCATGAATATCTACAAAGTTTACTGAAGCAAAATCTTTGAAAACAGCTGATATTAAACAAGATGCTTCTGGCCTCTCTATTTTATAGACTTCTAGCCAAACAGAATTAGAGAATTGGATCACAGCAGTTCATTCTGCTTGCGCAACAGCAGTAGCACGACAACACCACAAAGAAGATACTGTGAAACTGTTGAAAACTGAAATTAAAAAACTGGAGCAAAAGATTGATATGGATGAGAAGATGAAGAAAATGGGAGAAATGCATTTCCTCAGCTTGTCTTCAGTTAGAGACTCTAAGAAAAAGAAAACGATTCTTGATCAGGTAGTTTTACTTTAATGTATTCAATATGCAACTCTAAAATCAATTCAGGTGAACTAAAGTGCTTCTTACACAATACTAGACTTGTCTTTTCTACTATGTTTCCCAAAATTTGTATGTCAGAATTTTGTAAATGAGTAACAATCTGGTTTCTGCTTTGAAACACAAATTTCCAACATGAAAGGGATCACTTTCAAACTGACTTTGCTAAGGATTAAAATCAAATGTAAATTCATAGAGCACAATCTTTTTTTAAATTCACCTGGGGTTGCTAATTAATATGTATGTTTAAAATTGCAGTGTATGCCATATTGAACTCCTGAAGGAAACTCAACAAAAATAAACGAATAACAAAACTTGTATTCAGTAAACATATTTGACCTGTGCTGACCTTTAGTACTAGAACTACTAAATGTGTACAGAATATTATCCAGAGGAAAACTGTATCATGCAGATAGTGCTCATTTAATACTTATTGGGATCAGAAACTCCATCATTAAATGATAATGGCATAAATTTAAAAAAATCACATGAAAGTGCTACTTAGTGATGGCAGTTTTGGCAGCCCTTGTTGTTGTTAAATTGAGGCCATTAAGTGAGAACCCTATGTGACCATAACATGCAACTTTCTGCCAGCTTTCCCACTGACATTGTCAGAAGTGCCAGGGGGTTGCATGACTGTGCTGTTATATGAGGACCGATTGCAAGTTCTACTTGTTCAAATTGGAATGATTGTTGAATGATTGGTCATTAAATGAGGAATACCTGTGTAATGGGGATTTCCAGCCATTTGGAAATATTTTCCATTAGCAAGTTGACGAAATGACAATACAACAATGATGATACAACTGGTGAAATTTAATACTCCCCCAAGCATTTTATTTATTTTACGTAAATAAACATTGGCTTTAAACTGATGATATATGATGACAGTTTAAAGAATCTTTTTCTATTGAAGTGGTGTCTTTATATTCTTATGATATTGCATAAAAACAGTTTCTAAGTGATTTTGAATCTTTGAGGAAAGAATCTGGCCACAACAAAGAAGAAATTGAAACTGGATATCTGTGAAAAGCATGACGGATGTAACACACTTCTGCTTTTTAAAATTGTAGTCTTAATTAACATCCAAGTAACAGCTGTCTCAAAATCTCTATCTCAGTGATGGCGAACTTTTTTGTTGTTGGGTACCAAAACTGCGGGGACGCATGCGGAATAGCATGCATGTGTGCCAGGACTCATAATGCAAAGCGCCCCCCCCCATGCATATGTGTGCATAATCCCCCAAATACTCCCCCCTCCCCAAACACGTGTCACACTGCTTGCCTCCAAGCTGAGCTTGGTAATTCCTCCAGGGGGCTGGGGGAGGCCATTTTCATCTTCCTCAGGCTCCAGGAAAGCCTCCAGAAACGAACTTCTGGTAGGTTTTTTTGCCCTCCCCAGGCTCCAGAGGCTTTCCTGAAGCCTGGGGAGGACAAAGACAGTCTCCCCCGGCCCTCTGGAAAGCCAAAAATCAACTGGCTGGCACACATATCTGTGCTGGAGCTGATGGCTCAGGTGCCAGCAGATATGGCTCTGCGTGCCCCATGTGGCACGCATGCCATAGGTTTGCCATCACGGCTCTAAATCTTTTCCTTTTTCCAAAATAAATGTATTTACTTTGTTCTCATTTAGTACATCAAATTCTTCCTTCTTCATGCAATTTTAATCTGTTTGTGTGATATAAGATATACGTTTTCTTCTTAATTTATTTTGTCTTGTTGTAGATCTTTGTTTGGGAACAAAACTTAGAACAGTTCCAAATGGACCTCTTTCGATATCGTTGTTACTTAGCTAGTCTTCAAGGAGGGGAACTGCCAAACCCCAAAACACTACTTGCATTTGCAAGTCGTCCAACTAAAGATGCAATGGGTCGCCTTGGAATCTTTTCAGTGTCCTCCTTTCATGCACTGGTGAGTTTAACTTGAAGGTTATTTTTTGTTAAACTAGATATCACCTGATATAGAGTGAATGCTGTTGCTATGCAACATCTGGTCTCTGCTTCTGTAGCATAAAAAGCCAAATGTATTCTTTGTGACAAATATTCTTCTCTTTCTCGTCTAAATTCCTGACTAACATAGCTTTACCTTAATAGCTGTTTTTTTTCCTGTGTTATAAATTTATATTTCCAAGCCTGCATGGACAGAGGTTGGGGAAATGGGAAGGAAAAGGAAAACAGTAGGAAAAAAAAATCTGCTCCAGTTTGCTAGCTTAATAGATCTAAGTGTTACCAATCAATGGAAAAACTCCTGTTGTAGAAAAGAAAAGAACCATTAAAACAACCGTATAAGCAGCAGCATCAGTACAACTCTCATATAAAAAGTTTTAATTGACCTATTGAACTAAGTGGCTTTCTGTTGTCTGATTTGTTCAAAAAAGGCAATTTATCTAGGACTCACAATGTTCTCCGTTAAAAATGACTTACGCGGCTTACAGTCCTTATTATAGTAATTTGGTTAAAATAGAAATTAGAAACCAATAAAAATTCAAAGGCACAGCAACAACACAATGGTAGTAATCAACAGTACCATACCCATCACAATCAGAAATTTCCTAGTACCATTCTTCAGGGGCAATTCAACTATCAAAAGCCTTCCAGGAGCACCAGATCTTACTTGCCTTCTGGAATAATAGCAAAAATGGCTGGCTTCTTTCTGCAGGAAGGAAGCCACCATAAAGAAGGATCACCTTTTGGATCTTTATTGATCTTTCTTTGCAGTGGCCTCCCTTCTGTGGAACATCACCCAGAAAGAAACCGGCCATTGGTGATATTATTCCAGAAGGCAGTTAAGATCTGGTGCTCCTGGAAGTGGAATCAGTCAATTCATTGAGATGCAATTGAGAAAAGTTATTTTGGCTCCCAACGAAAGGCCTTTGGTTGGGAACCACAATAACTCTTCCCAACTATATCTCACTGGATAGACTGATTCCATTTGGACAAGGCAATCTTTAGATTGTATAATTTAATCCTCCAATTTAAGATGATAAGCATTTCTTTGATGCTGCTGCAATATTCGCATTGCCTTAAAATACTCTGAAGAGACCCAAATTAAGTTTGGGTCTTTTAAAAATTTAACTTTAAAAAAAAACTGATGCAGTGTTGTTATGGCACATGTGCAATTGCTCTTTTCACAGGAGCAGTCAGAGGTGGTATTCAGCAGGTTCTGACCAGTACTGGAGAACCGGTAGCAGTAATTTTGAGTAGTTCGGAGAACCAGTAAATACACCTCCGACTGGTGCCACCCCCATCTATTCTCTGCCTCCTGTGTCCCAGCTGATCAGGAAGGAATGGTGATTTTACAGTATCCTTCCCCTGCCACACCCATAAAGCCACGCCCACAAAGCCATACCACACCCCAAAAGCCACAGGCACAGAACCAGTAGTAAAAAATTTTAAATCCCACCACTGGAAGCAGTGTATGTGAAACCCAATTTTGAGTACATCTCTCTCATCCTAAATAATTGTTTGTGTAATATGTATGTGAAGATATGTATTTCTTGGCATTATTGTGAATCTCTTAGTTAAGGATTTTTATTTTTATTTTGGCTGATAGGTGGCAGCTCGCACAGGTGAATCTGGTGTCAGAAGACGAACACAGGTAATGTCAAGATCAGCAAGTAAACGAAGAAGCCGGTTTTCTTCTCTTTGGGGTTTGGACACTGCTTCAAAGAAAAAGCAAGGAAGGCCAAGCATTAATCAGGTAGCCCAGATGGTTTAATAATTGGAGGCTTTGAAGATGGTCCTTTTGATATTACATTCTGTTCTTTTCTGTTGGGATGCAGGGCAGATATGAACTATAATATTACACAAAAGTAACATTACAAAATATAAAATACATTATTGTATTTATTCTGTCTTACAACCTTCTCCACAATTTTTAAAACTTTGAATATATGTCTGTTTTCTGTGTCACCAAGATTTATTAGATGGAAATTTGTTGCCCATGATCGACTTGATGCAGGCTATTTCCCATTCCTGGGTCATGTAATTTTGAAGCTATGATGGTTTTTTCTATGATGGTTGTTTTCCACAGGAAAAAAGTATGATTAATTATTAATCAAGTCTCTAAGGTTTATTAAAAATAAGATGTATTGTTAGTCAATTCAACTTTCTTAACTTTATATTAAAGCACAAAATGTAACAGATTTCCCCATTAGAAAAAGGTGAAGGGGGAAGAGGGCGTTCAATTCTAAATTTCCAATGGGAAACAAGTTGGAATGGGTTTTTGAACTGCGAAATAGCAAGTCCGTATCCTAGCTTTTCTAAAAAGGGACATGTCATTTTGTAGATACTTTTTCAGACTTCATATTCCTTGTGTTGAAAAGCCTGGGTGGGATTAAGCATATGTATGAGCTGCCCCCCAATATAATTTCATCAATTTACAAATCTAGCATTTTAACACCACAGAAGAATAATCTGTTGCAAGTATTGATAAACTTGGTGCCCACACAAAGTCTTTTTGGGACCAGAATTAGCTTAAAGACACTACTTTACAAAATATAGAGAATATTTGGCTACAATTTATAAATGCTGCTTATTAGCATCCTTCACTTCTGGCTTGAAAAATGTTTTTCTGTTTCTTGCTTGTAACTCTCATTTTTTCCAAATGGTTGCAGTTCCTAATGAGTACATTCTGTACTTCATTTGAAATGACCAGGTAACCAGTATAATTTAGCTATTTTTGTACTTGGAAACTAATTTTATCCAATTATAATTAATATGCAAATTTTCCTCTTGAGCCCTTCTTCGTTTCTTCTATCAACATGAAACGTTTCCAGATTTAGCAAATATTTGCATCATCTTGCTGTATTTAAAATAGCACAATTTCTTTGTGTTTTGAAGGTTTTTGGCGAAGGAACTGAATCGGTAAAGAAATCTTTAGAAGGAATATTTGATGACACTGTGCAAGAAAGTAAGGTAAAAAAAAGAAGAATATAATTAATTTACATAAAAGGAGTTCAATTAGCTTGTGACCCAGAACCCAGTACAGTGAAGCAGAGCGAAGTAATGTGAAATGAAAATCTGAGTTGAAGAGGAAGTGAAGAAGAAGCAAAGCTAGAAGCATGATGACAGCTCTGTTCAAAGTCTGTTTGCTAGAGATATGAGTTTCTGAATATTCACTGGCATTTGAAGGAGTAGTTGGTGGACACAGAACGAATCAGAATTTTGTTTATTTTAAAAACAATAGAAACTTCTTCCCATGAAAAATATTTACACAAGAATTTGCTGTTATGAGAAGTCTATATATTTCATGCAATTTAGGCAGATATTAGCTGACATAGAATTGAATTCTGCTTTCAAATCTATGGTGTCAACTCCTTTTACAAAAATGAAACTAAATATTTCTTGCTTAGATTATATAAAAATATAAAGACTCGGGTATTTACTCTGCTAAATCAGATCTCACTTCAGATTTAACAAGATTTACGGTAAGTAGCATAGGGGAACTTTATGCCCCATTCAGACTTTTACTGAGTGCATAGATAGAAAATGGTTTTGCAGTCCTACTCCCACACCTCTCCTGCATCCACATGTTCAGGAAGGATCCTCAAGGGAAGCTGAATGGGTATACATTTAAACAAGAACACAGCTCTCCACTTAACTTGAGCCTCAGTCATAGTGGCAATTTTATTTGCATTCCAAGAGTACAAGTCCAGTTGCCCTTTGTGTGTATGGCCTGAAAATTATGGAAACTGACTTAAAAACAGATAAGACTGGATATGTGCTTAAGTTC
>JAPKID020006225.1:0-10751 GCA_026931265.2 Tropidonophis doriae | reverse complement strand
GGGAGAAACTATTCTAATGTAAAATGCCAAATGAAGAATAAATAGCAAGACATGGAGTGTTGCGTTACAGAATTTATAAATCCAGTCAGGTTTTTTTGTCTTCTTGTGCTTCTTCTTGTTCTGCAGCTCACTAGATTAGATAAGACAAATCAAGGATTTTAGGGGGAATAGATTCTCTCTCTCCCTCGCTGCGTCTTCCCCACTTCCCAACCCCCACACCCAGGGAATAACTGTAAGGAAATTTGGCCACATTCTCTCTGTCTCTGGAAAGATACAAAAATAAACCTTACATTGCAAAAGAAATGACTGTTAGGCTGTTACTGCACTGTGCCATGAGGTTGCCGCCTTAGATAAGCTGAATATCTCTTTCGCACGAGCATCATGCCTAACTGGTGCGAAAAGCAGGCGGCTACTTTCAGGTTTTTTGGTTCTGGATGCTCTCTGTTCTGAAAGAGAGAGGGGGAGTTGCCAGGGGCAAGTGCGACAGGGAATGGGCTCCAGGACGAGGAGGGGACAGAGTCTCCTCCATTGTGAAGTGCACTTTCACTGTGGGTCTTCCCCCTGCCCCCCGTCAAAAGGAAAGCCAGTGGGCTTCTCCTCTAGCATCAGTTTCAGAGACATTAGCAAAAAAACTGGCAAACCTTGCTTTTAAGGGCCTTCCCCGCACACATCTGTGCAATGGGAGGTGAAAAGCCCAGCTGTCAGGGGTTGTAATCCTGCAACTGTTCATGCACATTCTACAGACAGAAGAAAAAACACAGCAAGGACAGGAGGCTGGAAGGGATGGAAAAGAAAAAGCTGTGACCATGGAGCTTCAACAGCACACACGTTCAGCCACTGCTTCACCTTTGGCATCATACTTGGACACCGGAAGCCCCCTACCCTTCCCCCTGCCCCCCCCTACAGCCAACTCAATCCCACTTCATGACAGAGGAGCGTGTACTGGAAATTCATGTTGGGTCAATGTGGGAGTGCTTCTTCTGGCCCTCCAGTGCTCAGCTCGCAACTCTCCGCCTTCCAGGCTCACCTTGCTGAGGGGGGGCAGCGATGCAGCCCTGATGCCTCTGCTGCCTGGTTTCCTCGAAGGCGCGCTGCATTTCAAAGGTGGCAGCTTGGGTCTGGAGGTGGATCAGGCCTCTCCACCATCCGATTCATCAATGGGAGCTCTTCTGCCAGGCTAGTCTTCCCACCCGCTGAGTTTTTGGGTTTTTGAGCGGTTCCCCACGCCTCCACCTTCTTTCACTTTGCCTCGCCAATGAGGGAGGAGGAAGGCCAGGCTTGGGGAATGGCCCCCACCCCTCAAGATCTGCCTCTGCCATTCTTTCCCAGCCCTCTTTGCTGTTGACAATAGCAAATGTACCACAATGAAGGCAGAATGCTGTTGCCACACAAAGGCAAGTGCAGGAGCGCTTTGCTCTTGCACTAAAGCTCCACTCTTTCATCCCAACAGCTCTTTCATCCCTCTGCCATGACAGGGAGCCACAGCAGAGAGGTGAAAGAGCCGCATACGGCTCCGGAGCCGCAGGTTGCCAATCCCCAGCTTAAGAGAAATAAATGAGTGACGAGCACAATAGAGAGTTATGTATCAAAATAGTTGTGAAAAAAATCTCTGTGTGTATGCAAAAATGAGATTGATACATAAGACTCTATTGTGCTTCTGTCTTACAGACAACATGCACCCCCCTCCTCCAAACACAGACACTATTTTACAAATACTTTTTTGTGAGATTTTTCAGGGGAATATACTGAGTATATACTGCATGATAAACAGTATGTAAATTTTTAAAATAGAAACACTGTGAAAATTTCATTGAACTATACTTTTAAGCAATTCCTTGTTAGAAGGACATTTACCACACCATTCAGAATATTTTATATGTGATCATTTTATTTGACATTTTCTACAGTTTGTACATAATGTTTTACAATGTTCATTTAATTGTGTGTTAGAGTATGGAAAAACAGTGTGTAGAACAGCCCTTGTTGGAAGTCTTACAGCATCCAGATTTTGACAGAGTAATATTAAATGCAGGTGTTTTCCATTTTAGTGTGACCTGTTAATTATATTTAATGTATAAATGAATCCATCTTTCATAACTGTGTGTGTCCATATTGTTAAATTTACATGAAAAACTGAACAAGAAAAAAAACAGTACTATGAAAGGTGAAGGATCTCTTCCCAACTAAAAACTGAGCTTTGGCGTGTAACCAGATCAACATTACAGGTTACTGCAAGATTCTCAAGCCTGCAGAGTATAAAATGACTTCACATTAAAATAATGAAATGTTGATACTTGGTGTTATAAATTGGTTCTTAAAAAGCAAAGCAATGTTTTGCCTTTGGTTCCAAAAGTTTGCACTGTTTAGGTTGGAATTATGGAAATTATGTTGAATTTGAAATAAAAATACATACACTTCAAATCAGTTTCAGACTTTTTAGGAATGTAGTCAGATACATTTAGTTAATACCTCAAAATTGTGAGTAAAATAAATCTTGGGAACTATTTTTTTTTTGCCTTTTTCAAAAGCTGAACTTTACTGCTTTTCATTTTAAAAATATAACTACATCCTTTAAAGGATGCTAAAGCGGAAATGCGGAATCTGTAGTACATGAGGGACTGTAACTCCCATCAGCCAAGGGGTGGGATTCAGACTGGTTCAGGCGAACCGGATACTCATTTTTCATCTGGTTCACCGAACCAGTTGTTACAAGGACTGGCTGACTCCGCTTACCCCTTCCAGGAGTTTCCACATGGCCCGTTAATCATGCCAGGTAAGAGGGTCTGGGAGGGCAAATAATGGCCCTTCTGGAAGTTGGGGAAGTCCAGAAACAGGTCTGTTTTCAGCTTCCAGAGGGCCTCTGGAGCCCAGGGGAGCCGTTTTCGCCCTCCCAGAGGCTCAGGGAAACCTTTGGACTGCAAAAACATCCCCCGTCCAGGTGCAAGAGGTTGAGTAGTCCACCCCGTAACCGGGCAGAGAACTGGTTGCTAACATTTTTGAATCCCACCACTGCATCAGCCCAACCGGTATGAGCAGTGGGCAAGAAAGGTTGAGATAATACCTAAAAGACAACTAATTACTTTTTAAAAAGTAAATATAAGCCGTACAGCTAACCTAGAAAAGTCACAGGTTGTGTTGCGATTTCTCAGGACAAAACTATGCATAAGTTTATACTGGGTTTTTTTTCTCTTGATGTGTTTTGGAAAATTACTAATTAATATTTGTGGTTTAGGATTTTGGCTATGTAATCATATTGCTAATGAAAACTAGATGGAAGTATCAGTCTATCAGTTAAATCTGTTAGAATGCCCCATCCACAGTAGTTTTCAGAACAGGAAATCACATTTATCTTCTTTCCTCATTTCCCCTAATGAAGAAAAACGTACTTTTCCTCGGAAATTCAAATTATTAGCATTTTTACAATAGCAGAAATCTGGGTGTGTTTTTGCAGGCTATGGAAATGGATTCTTCTCAATGGCAATGTTTTTTCAATATGCTTTCTGGAGCCTGAATCCAGGTTTAGAATCCTTAATTCTTAGAGCTTTCATGTCCTAGTGCTTACAACGGATCAAATTTTATTTTTCATTTGGGACTCCTTCAGTCAAAGGCCTTATGTAACGCAACTAAGTTGTAACCATTTGGAGGTGCTTCCCCCAGCAATTTTTGTCACATCTTGACTTTTGGAAAGATTAGCTGCACAACTATTGTAACTAATGGCATAGTTTTAACTGCATAGTTAGAGAAGCAATCTTTTTTGTTACCATTTCACAAAGATTTTTATTGCAAATCACTACACAAATGTAGACAACAGCAGATTTCATAGGGATTGGGAGGAAAATGTCATAATTTATTGGGGGCGGGGGAAAAAGTGATAAAGGGAGGAGGGCAGTGAAGGAGCAGCAAAGATTGTCATTTATTGGCCAGCTTGCAAGCTACATTGATTATTGTTGGTGATCTATCCACACATTCTACTATCACATTGCTTCACAGAAAGTACTATGAGAAGAAATGCATAGATATAGAAACCTGTGTTTATAAAGCTTGATAATTACTACATCCAAAACTGTTTCATGAGAACTGAATGTACTCAGTAGTTACCAAATGCTATGAGTAACTCAGATTTGACAGCAGGAAGTGACAGCAGGAGGGCACATTTTTCAATAAGTCTTTTTCAAAGTGTAGAAAGCAACCATTGAAATGGCAGCAATATTCTGAAAGAAGACATAGCTGGCATTTGCCTCCCTTCCCCCATTATTCCATTTTAGTTGACATTTGAAGACATTCTGACACCAACAGAGAGATAATACTCTGAGTCTTGAAAAACAGTAGTCCTGGCTTCCATGTACTTTAGTTGTCCTTTTAAAGAGATCCAAGGTCATGGCCTTCACCACACCTGACAATTAATTCCACAAGTGTGCAAAGAAGATTTTTCTTTTATCTTTTTGAAATGTTCTTCCAATCAGTTCCAGGGATTGTCTTCAGTCCTATTAAGAGTGAAGAGAAAATGGAGATGGAGGAAAACATATCCCTATTCATTTTCTCCACGTTGTGCACTATTTCATACATCTCAGTCCCTTCTCTTCTTCCATGTCTTTCTCCAAAGCTGGAGTCTAAAACATTCTAGTCTTTTTATTTAGACCCCAATCATTTTGGTCCACCCAGAGATCCTACTGGCCTCAACCATGTTAATATTTCACAAAGCATTGAAAGTGTGATTATTTTCCCAGACATTTGGGTCAAGGGTAGATAAGTTGTGCTACTATTGATTGGGAATGGATTAACTATTGATCCTTTGTGCCAATGGGGTGTTTGGTGGGTTTGTTGGTTTGTTTTAAACTTGTAAGCCCTTATCCACCTGAGTGAAATGGACAGCTATATAAATCACATACATAAATAAATGTAGTAGTAAAAATATGGCCTCTACTCCACATTATGGTGCATTGATCTCTCTTAAATTTTATAATTAGGCATTTTAAGATGGTATTAATGAATTGTTTGAAAGTTATTTCCCATGCTCTGTGACTCACACTTTGTAAGTCACAGCAGAATACTGGTACCCTGAATAAGCAATGAGCTTCATAATTTAAGACCAAATTTGGTGTTTTTGGTGACATGATGTGTTCTTTGTTCCAAACCCTCTGTCAAGAAAATATTAGACAATAAATAAAGAATGTCCTCTCTAGCAAGTTCCTACTTTTGTGAATGTGTATGCAAGTGTTCCATGCTTTTGAAAAAAAATTATGGAAGATTGAACTGGAATACTTGTTCACGGATGTATGTTAAACAATTAAACTTGAAAGATTGCTTATAAATCTGGACCATTTAAGCTTAATAAAGTTGTTGCTATAATAAATAGTTTGTATATTTTCCTAATCAACCAAAATGGTCACATGCAACATTTACTAGCAGTTACTTGCTTTTGTTTGTTTTATTCTGTTTATAGGATTATGGCATGAAAGCAAGTAATTTTTGAAAATTGACGTATTTGTTTTTCAATCAAACATCCAGTCAGATGAGATTGTTTGAAGAATTGAAGGAATAATGTTGATCTGTAAATAAACTGTAGATCCATCTCCCTCAACTTAGTACCTACTAGAGATACTGAGACGACAGTTGCAGTTCCAGTATATCTGGAGGAGATTAGGCTGTAGAAGATTGCTGAATCTACCTGATTAATATCTGCAATTTAAACAATACTTTTTATCTCAGAAGGCTGTCTTCCTTCAAGGCTATGTGTGGTAGGTAAGTGAATTTCCTCAAGGCTACAAGGGAGGTGTGCTGAAACAAATGATGGGTCAGGCCACTAACTCTGGGTGGTTGTTGTTGTTTTAAACTTTCATCTCTCTTACTTGCGTTCTAAAATCAAATTTCATCTCTCTTGCTTGCGTTCTAAAATCAACTTCACAATCAGTAGGATGTAGGAAGGAATGGCTTTCTACTATGCATAGAGCTCCTGGCAAAGTTTTTCCCTTCACTTTCCTTTTTTAATTTGAAAAAAGTTATTAATTTTTTTTTAAAATATAAAATACAAAAAAAACCAGAAGTTAGAAAAAAGAGGGAACAGAATAACAACGGCAACAAAAATTAGGGAATGCAACTTTTGAAACGTGGACAACTTCTAGCCTAAAGTTTTTGCTGTGACATTGCAGACATTTTGCTAATTTATTGGTTGGTAAACAACTCCTGGTTCGATTCAGAATTGACTTGTGTTTATGAATTTTTCCACTGGGGATGTGAGGGAGGCTTGTCATGGCTTCATTATAATAACTCTGTAATTACTAGTGTTTAACTGTTGGACAAAAAATAAACTTAAATCAAAAGCACTCTTTGTGGGCATGCAGAACCCTATTTTTTCATTATGAGTTATATAGCACATTTTCTTACGCAAATTCCATTTGGAATATATGCTGTATACTTGGATATTATAGACCAGGTGGACTTGTGTTCCAAGTCAAATAACCACAGTTTTTGACAACATTGTAGCGTTAAGACATTGTGGTGTTCCCTGCAGTAACATCTGTTTGACATATTGGACCTCTTTCCTATACTCTGAAACAGTTTTACTTAATGATGCCTTGACTTTAATGCACATAGAAACTCAGAACCCTGGGGAAGATTAAATTAGTACCATTCTCCCTGAGCGTGAGAAGATTCTTGAAAACTACCTCTAGCCTGAAATTGTTTCATCTTTCCTACTATAGCGAGCAACTAAAAGGATAAAGTATATCTATGGAACACTCTACCAACCTTCTCTAGCTCTGTAGATTTTTAAGAAAAAGCTGCACAGTCATCCATTGAAGATGGTTTAATTGGTTTTCCTGCTTATTGAGGAGGACTGTGATAGATCCATATGCTTGTTTCCAGCTTCACAGTCCTGTAATTTTGTGTTTCTATAAATGGAAGGTATGTGCTCAATATCTTACCTGATGCTCCTGTATGAAGGAGTGAATAGCTTATAAATAGGCCAACTGTAAATCAGTGTTCGAACTCTTGATAGGATAGCAGAGAAATGTAAATAAACCGAGTGTTATTAGCTGATGGCTTTATTGGATTAAACTCCTTCAATATTTTTTAGTTCATTTGCTTAAAGGTAAAAATCAAATCTTTCTAATAATTCTGTATTCCATTTATTTTAGCTTAGTCCTTCCCTTTTTTTTTTCTGATGTTCCCCAAGAAAAGGAAAACTGACATTTTCTTCGGATGCTATTCATTTAATTTATTTCTAATAAAGACCTTTGGATAGAATTAAAGAGAATTTTCCTCTTCTCTGGAAGAAAAGAAGATGTCTAAACAAGCTAAAGATATTTTATAACAAGGTGTGTCAGCAATGAGTCAAACCTATTACTGAGTTTATAAAAAAAACCTCGGTTTTCAATACTGCCTTCTGATGAAGTGCATTTTTTATGCTTGACAATAATCTCTGTTGTCAGTATAGATCATGTTTAGAGAGAAACAATAACAAAAACAGGAAAAGAAGAGAGGAAAGCATATAATTTTATGAGCAATATTACACAAACCTTACTTTCCAAATGACCAATGTGGAATTTTTAACTATATTTAAACAAAGAAAAATAGTATTTACTGTGATTTATTGACTTAGCCCAAAAGAATAACACACTTGTAATTAGCACTTTAAACTGGTTTTTAAGTAAAATTCTAATGGACACTGGATGTCAGTTACATTTTGCATACTTATTATTTGTGGTGCATTGAATTTCTTCTTAAATGGACCATATGCAGCTCCGAGCTTCAGACTCATTTTAAATGTCATGTCTTAAATCTTTATATGCCAAAGGAGAACAAAGTCACAGAGCAGACCTGTTTGAATAATTGGGATTCCTTTTAGTTCTTGCTTTGACAAGTCAGAGTTGGAAGCCACAGTGTGTTCTTGATAAGAAGCCAGGGGTCCTGATTTAGTCATCAACAAAACAAACTTTTGAAATTCCATAGTTTAATAACCCTGTCTGGAGGGTTATTAGGTGTACAACCTTGGATTGAGTGATCAGCAATACACCGCTGTGCCCTTCCTTGTGCTAAGCTAGAAATCTAGACCTGGTTTAACTGAGGTCAGATGTGGATAGCTAAGGTAATGCTTGATTGATCTTATATGTGGCTGGTTGTAATCTCAGATATTATGCTGTAGATTGATAATGTTTAGCATATTTTCACCAACAGTTCTCTTCATTTTTTAAAATAATCACTTTAGACTATGCCATAAAACATTCAGTTCACCTTTAGCTATCAAAGTTGTCATTTCGTTCATCTATATGTAGAATAAATGGCACTAAATTTTTAATGTGCCTAGGGAGGTTTAGAAGAGTTTGATAATAAGTACCATGTGTTTTTGCTGAATCATTCCAAAATCCTCTTGAATATGTTCTAAACCCTTGGAGAGATGTGGAGAAGAAAGACAAAAGATGTTGCAAATGAAATATTTATAAGTACAATAGAGAAGTTGGACTGTTCTCAAATTGTGATTAATGATGATACTAAGATTTTTATTGCCACTTAATATTTGAGAACATTTTGTTTAGCCTATCCACCAAGCTATATCATCCATAAATAACCTGGAAAGAGGGCAAAGGGAACAATGTATGTATAAGCTTGTTCAACAACAACAAAAAGCTTAGAACAAATTAGATTTGGATGAAAACAGTTGGACAAAAAAGGCAATGAGGTGCTTTTTCTCAACTCTGTTCCCCCTTCTCCCAGCTCCCTCACTGGACACAATAATTTAATCTTGCAAATATAAATTTATGACTGAGGCTTATGAGGCTTCTCCACTCCCACTCTAGTAGCTATGCTGGCTGAGGTTCCACACCAAAAAACACCCACGTGTGAGAGTGTTGCAAGATCAGAGTGATTAAAATGGTTCACCATTTGGGTACAAAGCTCATGAAATGGTGTTACTTTCTTACCCTTGTTGATGGGTAGCATGGTTTGATAGGAAACCAGGTTGTGAAAATATAACTTAGCTACTACTGACCAATAGCAGTCATGTATTTCACAAAAATTATAATGTTTAGCATAATATGAGCCTGATGTATAATATTGATAACTTGCTTGGACTTTCCTTACATGTTGTGTCTCTTTAACTGAAACTGATGAATGGTTCCAGGGGGAAAATGTCTGGGAATGACTGTGGGATGCATAGGATTCTTCTATTCCATACATAATTTTCAATCTCCATGAGATTTCATCAATGTTCTCTTTTTGCTCTTGAGTCTTCTTCAGTGGCAATTCAATGCAGGTAAAAAACTTCACAGATATTTCATGTTGTGTGCGTTCTTTGTAGCTCTCCTAGGCTACCACAGCTTTCCTTGCCCATGACTCCTCGAATAGGATAGTCACTTGATTTTTCAGTGTAACCACCTTGAATATTTACCAAGTTCAGTATGCAAGCTATGCCTCAAGGATGTAGGTGGTGAGTTGATAAATCCTGTACTTATGAAAGATCTTCTGCTTTGAGAAGCTTTAACTATCACCATCTAACACCAATTTCAAGCACTCCCTTATGGCAGTTTGGGACAAAAGCATAACATTTATTGCCAGTATAAGAGCCTTATGGCTTATAATTTTGCTCAGGCTTGGTTGATTGAATCCAAATGGTCACTTTTCTATTAGTAAACATTTCAAGGTATGATGCAATAATTGTCAGTTGTCTTAGTGTTGTCAGCTCCTAGGTACATCTTGTTTTTTATTTGTATTGGTTTTTATATTATTTGTGAACAACTCAGAGTCACATGGAGTTGGGCAATGACCAGTTTGGTGCATACAACATGCATAAGCAGGGAGGTGAGGTGGGGATCAAATTAGCAGTTTTTCATCTGATTTGTGGCATGCCTTTAAAATCGCCTGGGAGAATTAAGATTGCAGTAGATTGTGAAATCAGGAGTTCCAAATTAAGACAGTGGGAATATGGGCGAAGCAAGAATTCCACAAATGAGGAAATAGCCAGTTCTCCAAGCTTTGTGCAGCTCTGAAGTCACAAAACAAAAACTGTATCACAGATAAGCTGGAATAAAATTGTTTTGACTGCCCAAAGAAGATACTGTGAATACATGGCGACATAGTGCTGACTCCATTTTGGCATAAAGGTTCACGTTGAAGGTCTATATGTGATAACAAACAAAATGGAAACTGACTTGTAGAACTCAACGTCTATAAAACATCTTTGCTTTCCTGAATATACTTTTTAATTAACTCTTTTGAAAGATTAAAAACTAATACAAACTAATGTAAAATGAGGAAAAATTAAAGAAAAAAAGCAAAGAGAAAGAAAAAAAGCAAAATATTTAAGAAAAATAAGAAAAGAAAAAAGATACAAAGTGGCTTATGATATTGTTCACAGCAGTTACATTGTATATTTTAACATCTCTCTAAAGTTAAATCATAATATTCTTCTTTGTAGTCTAATTAGCAAAGCCATAAATCATGTTCATTTTTTTCATTTGTACACAAAATGCTGATAACATGTTTCAGTCAGTAATAAATATAGATAGTGTCATATCTCAATTGAAAAAGTCAGCTTATCTCAGCAAGCTGTATTACTTTCACCAACCACTAATGGTTTGTGTTGAATCTTTACATCTCTGTGCATATAATCTCACCACATTAATCAGATAATGAAATAATATAAAAGTCTTGCTTTTCCATTATTCAATCATAAAACAGGCGCTCAAAGATCATGGCAGTAAACATGTTTTTTCTACTCAGCATTGCATTCCTTACTTCAGCAAAACTCCATACTA
>JAPKID020006224.1:0-10752 GCA_026931265.2 Tropidonophis doriae | reverse complement strand
GGCAGGAAAGGAAACAGTATGTTTCCTCCCTCAAGGGGGCCTCGTAACAGGTTGTTGTGAAACATTAGCTATACTAACATATATATATATAATGACTAGCTATATTAGTATAGCTAGTCATTACTGATTCTAGGGGGCGCTGCTCATCTCCGTTTCAAAGCCAAAGAGCCCGCGCTCTCCAAAGACATCTCCGTAGTCAGGTGGCCGGCATGATTAAATGCCAATGGCGCACAGAATGCTGTTACCTTCCCTCTAAAGTGGGTCCTATTTTTCTACTTGCATTTTTTCAGACTTTTGATCTGCTAAGTTGCAGAAGCTGGGACAACTAATGGGAGCTCACTCTGCTTTGCGGCACTAGGGATTCGAACCGCTGAACTGATGACCCTTGATCTTCAATGTCCCTTCCTTTGAATAAGGTTTATATGGTTGGGGGATCGGGGAAGAGATAAGGGAAAACCAAGAAAGTCTTCCAAAAGATTTCGGAACCAAAAAGAGGTGCCAAACTTGAACTGGAATGGTAAAAGGACCTCAATGGGTGATGAAAAATGGATTCAAAGAGAATCAAGTGAAGAATGGAAGGACTATGCTGAATTTGTCTGCAATAGAGATGTCAATGCAGGTAGTCCTTATCTTACAATGATGGGCTTAGTGGTCATTCAAAGTTACAACAGTACTTAAAGTGACATGCCCCTTTTTCACATTTACGACCTGTTCAGCAGCTCCCTTGTCATGTGATCAGAATTCATACATTTAGGCAACTGCCATTCATTTATGACAGTGGCAGTGTCCCAGAGTCATATGATCACATTTAGTGACCTTCTGAAAAGCAAAGCCAGCTGCCGGTGGCCTTCCGGATGCATTTCAAGGTGTTAGTGACCATCTTTAAAGCGCTCCATGGCAGTGGGCCTGGTTATTTGCAGGACCGCCTTCTACCACATACCTCCACTCGACCTGTCCGCTCCCACAGGGAGGGTCTCCTTAGGGTGCCGTCAGCTAGACAATGCCGGCTGGCGACGCCCAGGGGAAGAACCTTCTCTGTGGCAGGCCCCGCCCTTTGGAATGTCCTCCCCCCAGACCTCCGGACTATCACCGACCTTCGCACCTTCCGTTGGACTTTAAAGACATATTTTTTTCATATGGCCGGCCTGGCATAGCTGCTACAACCATGTTTATTAGAATTGGGTTGTAAATGAATTGTTTTTCTCTTTTAGCATGGGTTAAATTATTTAATTGTTAAATTATTTTAAATTTTGTAGGACTTTTTATTATCTGTATTGTGGGTTTTAAGTTCCTGTGCGCCGCCCTGAGACCCTTTTGGGAGATAGGGTGGGGTAGAAATCTAATTAATTAATAAAAATAAATAAATAAATAAATAAATTCTATTCCCTGTATTGAATCAAAGTATCTGTCATCTTCCTCATCACCTTTTGATGGATTCTGTTGGTTCAAAGTCTCGAACCCATGTTTCTTTCCAGTTCTCGGCCATATGTTGCCTTCCTTACCTCCCCCCAGAGCCCCTCCCGGGGGCACTCTGAGGCTCTACACTTGTTAACATTTTGCTACTACTGCTGTAACTGATAGATTTTTTCCTGATACTGGTGGCACTGTCTTTTGATTTCACAAATATTGCATAACTGAGCACCACGATAACCACATGGAACCTATTCAATACGCATTGCACGACATTGTGCTTTTCTTGATGTAGGGCTTCCCTACATCAAGGAAATGTTAATCCTGGTTCAGAGCAGGGTTCTGGCCAGCGTTACTGCTAGTTCGCTCGTGCACACTCATGCTGGATGCGTGCTGTGCACGCATGCACAGTTCAATGAAAATTGTTCTGTGCATGTGCAGAACTCAAAAAACAAGATGGTGACGTTGGCTACTGAGGAACTGGTTCGGAGGCTTGTCCAGCCTGGGTCGCTGCCGGTTCTGCGACCCAGGCCAGCATACCACTACTGGTTCAGCCAAACCGGTAGGAACTCACCTCTGCTTCAGAGTAACTTTAGCAGCGTATGAATAAAACAATACCAGGTTTGCAAAATGGATGGGGAAAACGTAAGAGATGTCATTTAAATTAATAATTCACAGCTAATTTTTATATTCGTGCATACATGTGTGTGTGCGTGCGTATGTGTTTGTGTGTGTGTATGTGTAAAAAGTAATTATATATAGATGAGTGTGGATGTAGTCGGAATACCTCTGTGTTTTGCAAATGTTCCTGTGGCCACATCATAGCACAGTTCAAGGCTATAGCTGGATGAACTGTGGTATTTGAATACTGCTGACCGCTGACAGCTCATAGTGACAGCCTTTCCAATTATGGCCTTTCTATCATGTCCCCATGTTTGTGACAACGCTACTAGTTTTTCTTCAGCCCTGCAGCCTGCCATTACTTTCCTAAATCTCCACATTTCAGGCCTTTCTGGTTCATTTTCTTAACATTAAGGCTTGTACTTAGTTTTAGAACTGTCAGTTTCCATGAACATTGTGTCTTCACAAAGGTGTTTCAATAAAGAAACAGCAGTGTTCCTCATTATTTAGTACTAAAGAGAGGCTCAATGTCACATGGAGGCAGTTCTTTTCTGTGTATTCATATACTAACAGTAACATTGCTCCTGCTACCACCAGAGAAATGTGCAGTGGATTCATTACAGCCTGCAAAAACTTCTTCCTTCATCCTTGGAGAATTTGTTCTTGCCTTCAACTTTTCTTTGGAGAGGTTCATCTGAATATTCATTAATAAATTCTTCTTGTTAGAACCTAGGCTCCCTAAAGAAATCCTGCAGTGGCTTAGTAGAGAATATAACAATTTGAAAGTTTATATATTTATTATTTGTATAGAGTGTGTGTGTGTGTGTTGTGTATTGGTATACATGTTTTACAAATCAAAGCCAGCATCTCTGTGTCTGCACGTGCTTCAAGCCTCATCTAGAGGTGAGGAAAAAGTTATTATGGCTTGCATTTAACGTGAATTTACTTAGTTTTCACCTATTAAAACTATGTGTGAGTCAGAAGACAGTTTAAGGTTGAAATCTGCAGTTTGCCAATGTCTGACAGGTCATTTGTATGCAGAAGCATCTATATGAGTGGAAAAAAAGACAAAAGTTTAAATTTAGTTTAAAAAGTAATCTACATGTAGCTCCTGACGTAGGGCCATAATTGAACCCAATTTTTCTGTTGCTAAATGCGACATTTCTTAAGTGAGTTTTGCTCCATTTTATGACTTTTCTTGCCATTGTTGTTAAGTGAATCACTGCAATTCTTGAGTAGGTAACATGGTTGTTAAGTGAAACTGGCTTCCCCATTTGTTTGTGAAAAGGTTGCAAAATAGCAATAGCGCTTAGACGTATACTGGTTTATAAAAGATAAACCTCTCTTAGCGGTTTACAGAGTCAGCACGTTGTCCCCAACTATCTGGCTCTTCATTGGTGATCATGGGACGTCAAAACATTGCATCCATCATAGCATCCATCATAAAATCTCTGAATTTTGATCATATGACCATGGGGGATGCTGCAATGGTTGTGTGAATAACCATCATTACTTTTTCAGTGCCATTGTAACTTCAAATGGTGACTAAACAAACTGTTGTTAGTTGCGAGAACTGCCTCTATTCATGGGCAGGTTTTCAAGACACTACACATTTATGTTAGTACAGAGCAGAAGAAAAGGAATGACCTTCAAAAGTGAGAGATGGTTATCCAAAGACATGATCATGTAAAATTTCAATGCCTGCATTGTATTTGAAATTAGTCTGTGCACATGCAATTTTCAAACTGCAGGTACACAATTCTTCAGAGTTCCTGAAAACCTGAAAGCATGGTCCAGTCCTGGTCTTGCCCATTCTGCACATACTAAACCTGAAAAGTTTATTTAGTGGTGGCTTCTGGAACTATTTGTTTGGTGATGGTCAAGCACTTAGCCTCCTTGTTTACATAAGAAGTGGAGAAGGTAATTTGGCTATGACTTCAGGGCTGAAGACTATACAGCTCAATTTCTGTTGGCATTCTATTCAAGAGATCACAGGGCCCTGGAGCCTCTCCAAATTAGAAAATAACTATATCATCCATATTTAGGAAATATTACATTAACTATGTTTAATGAACTTAATGTAATGACATTTCCTTTCATTTCTGACCCTATTCATTTCTTATTCTACTCCATTGACTTTCTGGAGTGTGGCTTCTATTTTACTACTCAAAGACTAAATGTCACTTCTCCATCTGCCCAAAATTTGTGCTTCCTTGTTTAGAAACTTTCATATGTAAAGGTAAAGGTTCCCCTCACACATATGTGCTAGTTGTTCCCAACTCTAGACGGCAATGCTCATCTCCATTTCAAAGCCAAAGAGCCAGCGCTGTCTAAAGTCGTCTCTATGGTCATGTGGCTGGCAAGACTATGCCAAAGGTGCACAAAATGCTGTTACCTTCTCACCAAAGGTGGTTCCTATTTTTCTACTTGCATTTTTTATGTGCTTTTGAACTGCTAGGTTGGCAGAAGCTGGGGCAGGTAACAGGAACTCACTCCGTTATGCAGCACTAGGGATTCAAACCACTGAAACGCCAACCTTTTGATCGGCAAGCTCAGCATCTCAGCCACTGATCCACCACATCCCCTTTCATATGTAACTTGATCCATACATTGGAGATCCACTTCCCAAAAATGCTTTAACGGCATTCTTGCTCAAAAGTGTCCTTTAATGTATTACTCTTGAAAGTTTCTTCTATAAGTTCTCCCTCACATCATTGACCACTAGTGTTTAGGCTTCTGCAGAGAGTTGGATTGGAAAGAAAAAGTGAAATACATTACAGTACATCTGTCAATAACTCATTAAAAAAAAGCTATGCTCTTTTCTTGAGCTTGCACAATCCCAGGCAAAAATATGTGTTTGATTTCCAAACAGATGCAACATATATGTCTATGAACATTCCAGATCACTCCCCTCCACACACACACACTTTGAGTCTAAATCTCTACAAAGCCCTGTGAGATTCAAAACAGCAATCACAAAAACTAGTCCCACTAGTTACAGGTTCATGGCACATTAAAAACACACTAATTAATAGTTTATAATAACTGCTGGTTTTTTATTTCTAAAATGCAGGTTTATTAAATTAAGACATGTTGTGATCTTTCTGGCACATAGGGCAGTTTTTAGAATGATTAGCATAGTGAAAATAGTAGAGAATTTTCCTTTCCCAGGAACCTGATACCCGTGGTTATTTTTAGACATATCTGACAAATTTATACATTACAGACATCTTCCCTCTTCAGGAAACTCCTTTCACAGCCAGTTGCAAAGATGCAAGCCACTTCTTGGAGCCCACTGCCCATGCTGCCAGCGACCATGGTTTCATGCCCCCTCTCCAGGGCGACAGGACAGCAGAGGCAGTGCGCCGGGCGAAGTTTCTCCTTCCGGGTCTCAGGTCTGGAAGGTGCCTTCACCACCCCTGCCCCAACGAGAGAGGTGAGGGGAGAGTCGGGCACTTCTTTGCCACTGGCAGGGATGCCAGGCGCCCCATCCTCTGCCTACCTGCCACCCCCAAATTGTGCCCCACTGTAAAATGCGCATCTTAATAGAGTCTGGCAGCTTCGGTGCATCTCTCAGCTGGTCTTTGCAGGGGAAATCTTGCACGATAAAGAAAAACTTCATGCGAAGTTTTTCTTTACTGTGCGAGATGTTTCCCTGCACAGAGCGGCTGAGAGAGAGAAGTGGTGGAGCTGTAAGATGTGTGCCCCACCCCATCCCCTGCCCTGCCCCATCTGCCACCCCCAAATTATGCCCGAACATCTCGTGCGAGGATTCCTTTGCTGCCTGCGCACTCTGGGTGGCCAGCAGCTGAGCCGGTAAGCCGGCAATCGGCTGGCTGTTTCTAATCTGTCTTCATACCTACACCCTTGCCTGACCATGCTGCCCTCTTGCTTTTCTCCCTGCCTCCTCCGGCCGCCAGTACTGGCCAAGAGAAAACAGAAAACAAGTCCATAGAGGAGGAGGGCACATCGCTCTGCGATGTGCACCGGGGAACTAGGAATGAAAGCATTTTCAGGCGATAGCGTGTGCTGGAACTGCCTGCTACCTGAAACACTATGCACTTGTTTGGCCTCTGCACGAACCCTTTTTTTAATTGAGAGGGGATCGTGGTGCTGCTGCTCAAAAATGCTTTCATTGAGAAAGCTTTGAATGCCATTCCCTGGGCTGCTTAGGGAATCAGGCTCGCTGCATAGAATCACACAAAAATGTGACGCACAGAGCGGGTGGGTGGAGCTACATTCGGACTATAAGACGCACCAAGATTTTTGCCCTCTTTTTTGGGGTAAAAAGGTGAGTCTCATACTCCAAAAAATGCGGTACATTCTTTCCCAGATCAAACATGAAGTTCGGAAGTGATTTCCATGTGGAAACAAAAGTACTTACTTTCTTTTCTTTAATCAAAGCAATCAGTTTTGCCCTTTCCTCCAATTCAATCAACTTGTGCAACCATTTTTCTCTTGTGCAACTCGGCGCATGCACACATTGGAAACAGGCTCTAGCTGTTCGTCTGCCTTACTGATGTCTGACTCTGAAAGCATCTGATAACTGGCATATGGCTCTGGCCCACTCTCTGCTTCTGACACAGAGCCTTCCCCAGACTCCAGGACTAGCCCATGTTCCTCCCCAACCTCCTCACTGTCCGAATCTGGCAGGCCACAACATATCCTACCATTTTTACACATAGAATAGTTTTGCTGCTGTCAACATATTGTCAGCAATTCTGATGACTCTGAGAGGATGCCCAAATGCACTGTCCATCCTAGTATAAGGAAACTACCAGTGATGTAGAAACCTACATCCTTTCATAAGTCATGCAGGTTTACTTTTTGCATATGTGGTGATAGGTTACCAGATCCCATAAAACTGTGAGAATGATATCTCACTGGTTGACCACATTACGATGGTAAGCTGCATTAGATTTTTCTTGCTCTATTTGTTGGCTAAAGTAAGGCTGGATCTCTTTTTGCTTGTTTTTAAATATATATTAGTGCGGTCTTTTAAAATGTGATGTACTTAATGATCTTTATTTAGTTTTTGTGACCTGGTTCATTTAAAGAGATGGTGATGGTGATGGTTGCATTATTGTTCTGTCTGCTTTATCTAGTCTGGTAAAGAAACCTCTGAAAGGCCATCCATAAGCACCCCACAATTCAACACTCAGTTACAAATAATTTTCCACTATTGCATTTCCTAAAATCGGCCACTTCATTTTCTTGTGCATCCCTGCTTCCCTAAACAATAAATATCTTGACTTGCTTATGACTTTTTCAATTTTGCCTGGATTAGGATCAACCATTATTTTCATCTCACCACTGTGCAGAATCCCTGTATTTGAGAAAAGCCACAAGAGCTCTGTGTACTTTTTCTCTGCTCACTACTCAGGATTCCATTCAATACGTTTTCAGCCCCTATGTAGACTCTGTAAATTCCTTTAGATTCCTTCAGACAGCTTGGGGAAAAAAGTTTAAACTGGAAAGGGCTGCTGCAATAAGCAGGATGTTTCAAGTCAGTTCAGTTTTTATCTGAGTACTCTTAAAAAGTGAAGACACTCTTGTGCTGAGTGTCAGGCTTGCAGCTATCTTTCCTTTTGGATCTTTGGCTTGCCACACTTTCTATTATTCTGCTATGCATTTTCTATTGTGGGAAAACGGGAGGGGGGATTGTAGGAGTGAGATGTGTTGTAGCCATAACAAAATTATTTCTAGAAAGCCAAGGTCATCCTTTGTCTTGACATCTCCGCACCTGACCGGAACTGGATGGGTGGAACTGCCAGCATGGCAGTGGGAGATTGGACCATATGATGGACTTGTGGGTGTGGGAGCAAGATCTTGAACTTTCGATTGGGTGGGGAAAACCGGGAAGCTTTCAGATTCAGGTTTTCCCAGATGTGCTCTCTTACTAAATTGGAACTTTGAGCAATAGACTCTTGGACTCTGATTTACTTTTGGATGCTATTTGGAACCCTGACACTGAACTTGACTTCTGGCAATGAAATGGACATGACTTTTCTGGGACGCTATAAAGAAATTCCTGAGATTCATTTGTTACTTCACAATCTATCCCACAGCCTTGGTGCTCTCCTGTGCAAATATTAACAGGATCTGATCCTACTTATTATTTTTTTTCAGGAGGTGCTACTATCTGCCAGATTCTTCTTCCTCTGATGATCTTTCCCAAAATCCCCACTCTTCTAAAACATTTGATCAAAATTACTCTAAAAAATTTAAAATATAAGCAGATTTCCTCTTCCAGATGTAGTGAGATACCCCATCATTGCAGGGACAGTGTTATACACAGAAAATGTAAATGTTTCTCTCAGATGAGCAGTGGTATATCATTTATTATTAGCCTCCAGTCTTACAATGATGTATGTTTGGAGCAGTGATGCATTAGTAAATGTATAAGAACTGGCTTTCCTAGCTCCATTGCTGCCACATCGTACCACTGGTTGTGGGACAGCTGATTGACAAACTGGGCATTGTAACACAGCTGTGCTTTCAACCAGTTCACAAAATCCCTGAAAATGTAACAACCAACTCTTGTGAGCCAGTCAAAGCCACCTCCAGCATACCACTGGTTTGGGGTGACTGTGGGAATATTCATTGCTGATGATAATACAGGTTTAAAGATAGCTTCTATCCTTGGGCTGTGAGACTTTTAAATTCAACCACAATCACTCCATACACATGCTAGTTTTTTTCTTTTTTCTTTTCGTCTCTGTTATAATTTTGCACCAGTAAAGTTAAAACCAATTTGATTGTAATTTTAGTACAATGACAATAAAGATTATTATTATTATATATTAGTATACGCTGTTAGTATATTAATGGTATAGAACAGCTCAAAGAAGTAGGGCAAGATTGGAAAATGTGGAGAGAACTGGCCCAGGAGTTGGATATGACTAAATGGACATCATCATCATCATCTTCATCATCATCATCATCATCATCTTAATAGCATATGCTAATATATGTAGTATATTAGTAACAGACATTTCTGCAACAACATGGATAAATTGATATTCCAGTTAATTCTGTGTATTTACAGTGAAGAAGACAGATCCATACATAACGTCTCATGTTTTACTTGGATACCTGTATCACATTGCACCATAAACACTGGCTGTTTGATTTGCCAGCAGTTTGTCTCCTGCTGTCACTCATTTGCTTATTTTGATAACAGTTTTACATTGTGCAAATCTGCAGTTCTCATGTCAAACCTTTCATGAAATTGCATTATTCTAACAAAGCACTTATGACACACTCTAATTTCCTAGTCTTACTAAACAGATTTCGCAGAGCAAATTCATACTTTTTGTCTTTTTTTGCATATTGCACTAAAACATGGGTTTGTTATAATAAATAAAAAAGAATGGGTTCATACAACACACTAATCCAATATTAGCAAACTATCTATGAATCTATTTCTACACAAAATAAACTCTTGACATTTGTAAATTTTAGAAGTATGGTATCTAGTATCTTAAGGAAGGTTAGTGAATTGCAAATCACCCCTCCCACTCTCCAGCTTTAAACCAATGGATCCTGCTCTATTTTCTACCCAACACTGGTATAATTATATTGTGATTCAAGTTGTTGCACTGCCACAACTTTTACTGTTTTCCTTTTTTCACTTTTGCTTTGTTAGTGCACAACCTCAGTCATATAATCTTGGATAGTGCACCGCAAAGAATACCGAAATTCATATAACAAGTAAATCAAACACATACATAAGTCGCTGATAACTAATAAATCTCATCAGTCAATATCCCAGAATCTGTGATTGAATGCCTGTTGGAATAAGAAAGTATTCAGGGCTTCCTAAATTCAAGAAATGGTGGAGAAGGTTGTGAAACACAACTGTATCTGAAGATGGCAGGTTCAAGAGATGATAGCCACACACTGTCCTACTTCAATCCAGCCATCCCCTTTCAAACCAGCTGCCTGAAGAGCCAGGAGCAACATGGATGAATCTCAAACACAATAGTATTCACACTACAGAGAATGCATGTATACATGTGTTGCCTTAGATAAGCCACTGTTTCCCTTGCTGTCTCCATTTTTCTCTCTGACATTCATGTACGTCAGAGCACTTCCAAAGGCTTGTTTCTAATCCCAAATCTTGCCAAAATGTTAAGAAGTGTGATCTTCTTCATTCTTGTGAGAAATACTATGAGCTAATCAAAATGACTAATAGACGAGTACAAAAAATGGCATTCCATCAATTACATGACCCCATGCAATTTCCAAATGAAAAAATGCCACAATCTGAATACCATATAGAAAAGGAGAAAATCACTTCATATTAAATGTCCCTGCTCTATTATAGACACACAGACCTAGAAAATATGAATACCCATTTAAGCATCATTAAAAAAAACCAACCCTATTCTAAATGCGGAGTACTATGGATTACAATGAGCTAAAATTCAAACATTGTTACCTTCTTTAAACACTTTTTAAAACTGAAATTAGAAAAAAAGGAGGGCAGGGAAGCTTAAAGTACTTTATAGCGTAGGATCTAACTAAGTTCTATAGAGTTATTGTAAAACTAAGAATCATATTCTTAAGAATCATAAGAATCATAATCATGTTAGAAGTGATAATTTATTATTCCAATCATTATAGTCTCTTATTCACTTTGAATTATTTATTTATTTATTTATTTATTTATTTATTTATTTATTTATTTATTTATTTATTTATTTATTTATTTATTTA
>JAPKID020006223.1:0-10752 GCA_026931265.2 Tropidonophis doriae | reverse complement strand
GTTAGCACAACGCTCAAACCAATTTCATTGTAATTTTTTATTTTATTACAATGACAATAAAGACTATTATTATTATTATAATGTTTGCAATACAGAAATTATCAAATACATTTGAGAAAATGGAGAAGACGTGTGAAAAGTTAGAACACCTAATAGAAAAATATGATGAAAAGGATGAAGATACTTGTCAAAAGGGAAAAATAAGAGTAGAGTCCCAAGTAATAAAGAGAAAAAGGACTACAAAGAAATCAAATCTGCTGACATCCATAGTGAATGGTTTGTGTCTGGAAATGAAAAAAATGGAATATGGGAAGGGGATCTAGATGGATGGGAACCCTACCCAGATGGCAAGACACAGAAGAAGAAAACTAAAAGAACTTATGAACTTAAAGAGAGAACTTTTATTAGTAACACCATTGATAACAACACTGACAATTAAAGACAAGCTGATGAAGGAAAAAGAAGGGCATCAAAATTACATGAGAGAATCAACAAACAACAAGTTGCAAAGAAGAGTCCATACAAATTTGATTAAGGAGATGATTAGAGGACTGATGCCACGAATGACAGAAGGCATGAGACTGTTTTGTTACTGAAAAGATATAGGCTGATAGATGAAAGTGTTTAATCTAAAACTAGTTTGGACTTAGTGAAATTTAGTGACAATAGATATGGTAAAATAAACAATTGAAAATGATAATACTGTATACATATGTATTGGTATAACAAGTAGTAATTGGATATGAATATTGAATGGTATCTATGAAAGAAAGATGAGAAATGGTTTGGTTATATATAAAGATTAATAAGAATTAAATTATGATAATGGATATAGTCAAATAAAGGGGAGATAATGATAGCACTGTATATATAGGTATGGGTACAATATGGGGAAATTTGATGTAAATTGTAAACAGTGATTTGGAAAGAAAGATTAGAAGTTTTTATCACTAAATATTATTTATGTTTAGCTAGAATAGGCCATAAGGAACAATATTATTGGGCTACTAGAAAAAGCAAATAAGATGCGGTATATTCATGTCAGTATATCTTGAGTTTTGGTATGTTTGATGATGAAGGACGTTTAAATAGCTATAGTCAAATGAGAATGGGGGTATGATGATAGTAATATGTACAAATATATTTGGTTTAAAACACTAGAATTAATATGAATTATGGGTGACTGTGAAAGAAATGCACGAAAATGTTTTGTAACCAACTGATACACTTTCCATGGTATATAAAGAAAGAGGATTTTTTGTATTGTGTCTACTTTGAAAAATAAAAATAAAAAAACCTTTTATTATTATTATTTTTCTTTATTTGTCAGTTTCAGTTGTCTTGCCTCTTACTAGTGAAGAAAAGATATAATTGTTCAGCAGTTAGTTAATAAATGCCAGTTCTTTTGCTGTACATAATTGAGGCTGTCGGTCTGCTTTCCTTATCCCTAAGGCTATTTCTGACCTGGTTCCCCTCTTTATTTTTTTATTACTTATTATTGTAATGTGGGAGAAGTAGAATGGCAGCTACACCAGAGAAACAAACCCATCACCTTAGCTATAATGGCTGGAAAATTTAGAACTCTCCATTTGGCAATGACTTAAATGGGTTCAGAAAAGGATTTTCTGCACAGTGAGAGACAATTTTATTCTGATTTTTTACTTAGGATCTTTACTTCCAAGATTGCTTCTAGAACCATATATAAGGAGAAGGCACTCTTACAAAATGAAAAAAAAGACTGTAGCTCAGTGCTTTGTTGAGGAATGGGCCCACAAAAAAAAAAAAAAAAAATTAAGGACAGAAGTTTGGAGGAAGGGTGTAGAAAGTTATCTTGTAACTACCCCTTCCACAGGGAGGTTGAACATATTTGATTGGTCCACTCCTGGTGAGTGAAGGACCCAATTGATTTCAAAGGGAGCTGGTGGAAATACCTGCAATATTGTCCTGTGGAGGGTCTGTTAGCTGCCTGGAAGAGGAGGAAAGCTGAAGCCTTGGACAGGATTGTGCCTATCTGCCTTCTCTTGGGCCATTGGTCCCATTACTTCCCATGGTTCAAGGAGCATTTGAAAGCATCAAGAGATGCCTAGGGTACTGCTGGAGGACAAGGAAGAATAAATTTGACTGAACAGGAGCTAGAACTTCTATTAAGGCCTACCTCCTGGAGGTATGAGTGACAAAGTGCCAATATTTCTCCATTCTTATGGCATCCACAGAATGCTGCCCAGTGGTGCTTTTTAGAGTTACTCAGTTTCTCCTCAGCCAGTCTCCCACCTTGCCTTTTTAGGTGATCAGGAAGGTTGTGGCCTTGTAACTCCAGAACAGCACAAGGAAACATATGGACCCTTTTCAATCAGGTTTCAGGCCTGCATGTGGGTCAAAAATAGCATTTGTTGTACTCGTGGATGATCTCTGGCAAGAGTGGGATGGAGCTGGTGTGTCCAACCTTGCTCTTCTTGACCTCTGGGTGGTTTTTGATACCATTGATCATGGGATCCTTTGGGGCTGATTTAGAGAGTTGGGAGTAAATAGCACAGTTCTGTGTTCATTACCTCCTTCCTCTGAAGCTGGTCCCAACCGATGTTGAGATTCAGCTCACTGCCCCTGCTTTATGGAGTGTTTTTAACGTTTACTCGAAAACCACTGGGTGAAATCTTTAATTGCCATGGTATGAGGTATCATTAGTATGTTGATGATAGCAAGTTATATATTTTCGTTCCAGGTGAAGTGAGTGATGCTGTAGACATTCTTTTGTGGCATCTGGAAACTGTGGGAACCTCGATGGGGAACAACAGACTTCATCTGAACCCTGTAAAATGGAGTGATGGGGTCAGGCTCCTCTGCATCCAGGAGGTTATCAATTTTGGTCTTGGATCTGCACTACCCCAGATGGAGCCAGTGTATAATCTGGAGTCCTCCTAGAGTCATGGTAGCTGTACCCTTTGCTCAATTTTGTATTGTGTGTCATAATGTCATTGGATAGGTTATTGATCACTCATGACCAGGTTACTCCCATTTTGACTACTGCAATGTGCTCCACATAGGGGTACTCTTGAAAAAGCTTCTAAAAGCTTCAGTTGATACAGAAGGCACCTACTTCAGCAATCTTGGACACTCAAAGAATGGTGCATGTAACATCTTTGCTGCATGAACTGCACTGGGATCCAGTATGCTTCCGAGTCCAGTTAAAGGTGTTGGTTAGGACCTTTAAAGCCCTACATAGGGCCAGGTTATTTACACAAATGTCTTTGTCCCATTACATCAGTCCTCCCCCCTGGTCAGGCAAGGAAGATACATTATAGATCCTGCGGACCAAAGAATTCTGACTAACAGGGTTTTAGAAAGAGAGTTTTCTCTGCTGTAGCTTCTGTCTTCTGGAACATTCTCCACCCCCTCCCCCACAAAATGAGGTCCTGTTTTCCTGGTCTTTCGGAAAGGTGTTAATAAATTAATTATGTTTTAGTATTTAATATTAATAATCCTTGTCTCTTTAAAATTTTTATATACTATTTAAATGTTTTATTTGAGCACTACCCAGAATTTCTTTCTGAGGGAGATGGGTGGTTTCAAAATTTGCCAAATAAATTGGGATAGAAAGAGGAAGCAAAGAGAAGCATCTTCAATTTGTCCTGTAGTAAATGTGTTATTAAAATTCATGCTCACCAAGGCAGCTATTTTCCAAATCAGTCCACTGATCCAAAAATCTTGTGTATCTTTAGAGTAACATACTAGCTCACTTGAAGTAATATCTAAACTGAAAACAGTCTCCATAGGAATCTGCAACCTGAATGCATATATTATAAAACCAAAACATAATGCATGCACAGCTATAGCAAATACTTTGATATACTGAGTATTCAACTGTTGGCTCTTCCTCCTACTAGTAGTAATCATAGGTAAAGAATTAAATATTTTGGCTGCTGTTGCTTTCCTCACAATATTCTACTACTAGAATTGATGGGAACTTAAATCCTAAACTTCCAGAAAACTGCAGATACAGTATATCTGCTCCATATAAACCTCTACCTGCATCTTACCTAGGGTAAAATTCAAGGATGAAGTCAAAACCCTTTCTGTTTTAGCTGGAGTTATTTGGACTTTCTGGGAACCTCTCTGCATACAGCATGAAAGCAAGAGTTATCCCATTCTCTCTTTTCCAGAGACTGACATTAGACAATTTCTAAACCTAGATGTTCCACAGAAGACTTTGTGGGTACTCCAAGCCTCCATGATTTTAACCAGTCTCCATTTAGTGCTACCTAAGTAGCTTCAATTATCCATCAAAAGCAATGAGTTTTGTAAGGCCACTTCCATTATTTTACTTCCAAATAATATTCATATTAACTGACTACAGCAGGTGGCAGCATCTGACTGATCTTGGTTGGTCTGAGAAATAAGACCGGTTGGACCTATTTGGTACTTGGTTGGGTTCCATCTAGCATTTCCAGGGCTCCTCATTAAATACCCAAACATTTTAATAGTTATTTTTATATATAATTTTTGGTAGTAATTAAATTCCATCCTAAATTTACTATGGGCAGTTACATCAGTAATCTTCTACAAGCCTCAGAGAGAGAACTTGGTATCTCCCAGACACTATATCACAATTTTCTCTTTCTTGATCGCAAACTCCTTGGACTTTTCTTCTGGTTGCCAGCATAAAGAGAAAATCTGATGAATGTATAAAAATGTAATCTCTAATCCTTGGAACAGCAAAAAAGTATACTATCATACATTGTGTTCATTTTATGTGAGACAATACAATACAATGCGGTCTGTGGGAAGAAAGACCGCACATTCACTGACATAAACCAGCCTATTTTGAAGATTTTGTTTTTACTCGTGATTTGTATTAAAGACGCTTTTCTGAAATCTCTGAGATGTTTGCTTCTTTGGTTGGCAAAAATGGTTCTATCAATCCTTAATGTATGACAACATCTGGAAAGTTGATTTCCCTTGGTTTTCTTTTTTCTCTCACTAATCATCCCTGGCTCCCAGGAACACACACACGACACAAACATTTGCTTAATATAAGGTGGGACAAGTATAGGCATGTGCCTTTAATTGCAGGTGTAGCCAGTGGTGAGATTCAGCCAGTTCTCACTACTTTGGGAGAACTGGTTGTTAACTTTCTGAGCAGTTTGGTGAACTGGTTGTTGGAAGAAATCATTAGGACAAAAAACTGGTTGTTAAATTATTTGAATCCCATCACTGGGTGTACCTCTCAGTTGGGCTATTTCTGAACACTGATATGTCAAAGGAACAAAGGAAGAGTTGTGAGGCGCAAAGGACCTTCTGTATCTTCTCTTTCTCCCCATATACTTCTATGCCTCTGATTGGTCTGTCAGACTAAGAAATGCAAAAGAAGGATGTGGGGCAAAATGATGGCCATATCAGTAGTGAGCAGGTATCATATTGATTGTACATCATCAATTTATGCTGGCAACGGCAATGTTGACAGCAAACAAGCTCAGCAAGAAATAAATACAAATATCCTGGGATTTGGCAAAACGGAATAGGGATAGGCAAATTTTGTAACATCATAAAATAATAAAACCAGTTTAAAGTATTGCTACAGAGAAAATCATATTACCAGAAGCAGTAGAAAACTTGTGATGCATTCACTGATGGTAGAAGTAACACCCAACCTGATTAAAATAAAAAAGAACTGCAGTCTCCTATGGAACCTATGTAAGACTTGACAAGCGCTTTGGAAAGACTCAGTCAAATATTATGCAAGCAAATTATAGTGAAAACTAGATGTTTGGTCTCTCATACAACCTAAGGCATAATGGCCAGAGAGGGCAAATATACAGCAGCCTAAGGTTGCCAATAGCTCTCAATCCTGCTGCATCAGCAAATACTGTAGTGTACATCATTGATGAAGTATGCTAGACCATGTCCATAATACAAATTATACTGAAGAGAAAATACTATTATAAAATTCACACAGCTAAATAGGCTTTCAACTATTTTAGTTGAGGACTGGGGATTTTCTTGATGCTCACATCGAAAACTGTTCCCGTATCACCTCATTTGTGAATGGCGATGCTTATGCCATTAAGGTGAGTAAGCTTAAAGCAGAATATCCAGTAGGCTGGTTAGCAGAAGACTGAGGAAGTTGATGTAAATGAACACTCTAGGTTCTGCTTTGTTGTGCAAACTTTTTTGGGGGAGAGGAGACCATTAGAAATATACTGTATAAGGTCTCTGTTTCATCTACATGTGAATTGATAAACACACTTTTGTGAAGGTCCATAGTAATTATGATGCATCTGCCCAACTGGCATCAATCAGCATCTGTTTTAAATCAGCATGTCAGTGGTTGTATCACTGATTCTCACAGAAAATTACTCCAGAGTATTATTTTCCACTGGCAACACAACTGGTTTTCAATCTGGGAATTGGAAAATGCAAGAAATATTCTATCTGACCTAAGGTAGATCTTATCAATGTCATTGTATTTACTTTGAAGAGGAAAAATGTGAAATAGAAAATCCAAGATAATTCATACCTTTCTTCAGACCTTTCCCCCAATAAGTACTTTTCACTCCTTGAGTCTCTATGGAGATTCTCAGTCATTCAGTGATGGTTATCCCAAAGATGCTTTTTTTCAAAAGGTAACTGAACTTTGTTTTTCGTTGAAGATGTTTTACTTCTCAGTTCTGAAGCTTCTTGGATGAGAAGCAAAACATCTTCAACAAAAAACAAAGTTTAAAAAGGACTTGATATAACCAGTTGTTGCAAAATTGAAATTGTGATGTAGAATAAATGGAAAATGTACAATAAAGACTCTGTGTGTGTGTGTGTGTGTGTGTGTGTGTGTGTATGGGACATGATGGCTCAGTGGCTGAGATGTTGAGCTTGTCAATCAGAAAGGTCGGTGGTTCAGTGGTTCAAATCCCTAGTGCTGCATAACTGAGTGAGCTCCCATTTCTTGTCCCAACTTCTGCCAACCTAGCAGTTCAAAAGTATGTAAAAATGAAAGTAGAAAAATAGGGACCACTTTGGTGGGAAGGTAGCAGTGTTCCTTGCACCTTTGGCATTTAGTCATGCCAATCACATAACCATGGAGAAGTCTTCGGACAGTGCCGGCTCTTCGCCTTTGAAACAGAGATGAGCACCATAATCTAGAGTCGGGGCACATATTTGTGAGGGGAACCTTTACCTTTACTTACACACACACACTGGTGGGATTCAGCCAGTTCTGGCCAGTTCAGGCGAACCAATTGTTAAATTACTGGCTAGACCTCCCCTTCCTGCACTGCCACTTTCAGGAGTCCCCCGCATGCCCCATTTTGGTTCCCAAGTAAGTGCAGGAAGGCCTACTAGGCTCAAAATGGGGCGGGTGTGTGTGGAGCAGCCCCCCCCTGTCCATTTTTGCTCCCAGGGGGGATTTAGGAGGTTGAGTTCTGCCTGTCACACATCCCTTGGCTAAGCCCACCCAGCTGGTCTTTAGGACAGAGAACCGGTTATTAAATTATTTGAAGTGTGTGTGTGTGTGTGTGTGTGTGTGTATTATATAAAGGAAAAACAAAGTTCAGTGGCAAGGAAGGAAACACTCCCTTGACATGTATAACTAAAGACTTCCTGAATCCTTGTAGACATGGAAGGAGAAGAAAAGATTGGTAGGGTAGGGCATGTTTGTAATTGTGGTTAGACCAGTGGAAATGTAGCCTATGTTTAATCACCTTTTCCTACAATTCATTTTGTGTTTATAGCGGCCCAAAAGGAGTTGTACAGTTGAAGAACACAGCATTTTTTAAAACAGTAAAAATAAATATTTTGAATCAAACCAAGGTGTTTTGTCTTATTGATTTATACTAATCTCCTTTTGTCTTATTGGTATGTATTCATATTTCTTAATATGGAAATATAATTCTAAATTGAGTTGTACAAAAAACCCAATGATATCAGTGTTTGACTAGTTAAAAAAACCAACCAATATCAGCAGTGCAACAAATATTTAATTATAATCAAACAAAACAGATAAAATTATAGAAAAGGAATGTTCAGGCCTCTGAATGCTTCAGAATTCTTCTTCAGGGAAAATATAATGAATCATGTATGTCTATATTATGAAAGACAAAAAGAAGATGGAAAGAAGACAAATCATGATATGATTGTCTACTTCTATTTGTCTACTTTTAAGCCAAGACTTTATTAAGTATCCTTTGTTCAAAAAAAGTTATCATTGATAGGTTAAAATATGACAAACCACGACTGGATTCACATACTGTAATATGTAAGATAGCATACCGACACCCATAGTTTTATTTAATTTATCAACCTAATCAGTAAGAACACAATTTGGAACTGACATTAGATTAGATTTGAGATTAGATAGTTATTTAATGCATTAACAGAAAATGAGAAATTAATCTCTCATATGAATATGACTCAATTACATGAAAAGTTAGACATGGTTTGGAGTACATATAGTCATTAAATTACAATCATCTATTTAGTGACTGTTCAAAATTACAGCAGCACTGAATAAGTGAATTATGACTATTTTTCACATTTATGACCCCTGCAATATCTCCGGGGTCATCTGATCTAAATTTGAGCACTTGGCAACGGGCATTTATGATAGTTGACTTATCCCAAGGCCATGTGCTCACCATTTGCAACCTTTCCAGCTGGTTTCCAACAAGCAAAGGCAATGGGCAACGCCAGATTTTCTTTATGACCACGTGATTCATTTAATAGCTGCAGTGATTCACTTAATAATTGTGGCGTAAAGATTGTAAGCTAGGGCAAAAGTCATTTAACAACTGCCTTACTTAGCAATTGAAATTTCAGAGTCAATTGTGTTGGAAAGTAGAGGACCACCTATAGTAGTTAAGACTCCAGGCTATAAACTGGGAAATGGGAATTGTAGTTCCAATTTAGGCAAGAAGGCTTCTGGAAGACCTTGTGTCAGTCACTTCCTCCTAGCCCAAGCAAGCAAGCAATGGCAAACTACTTCCAAATCTTGCAAAGAAAACCACAGGGATTTATCCAGGAAGACATTAGAACTCAGCAATGACTAAAATAAAAATGGGCATATATTGGACTGATTTGACATAGTAGGGAGAAGATATCTCCTATATCCAAAACCAAATGACCAAAGGGGTACGGCCCACTGACTTAAGGATGGAGTAACACACTAGCAAATGTTTAAAGTGACCATTAGTGTGTGGTGGATCCCAACTTCAACTTGCCAGCGATGTAAATACTCAGTGAAATGGGTCAGATCATAATCATCACACATTTTGTGTCAGCAGAAGACTTAAATATTGAATAAATATTTCAAACCAGAGCAACTAATGATAGCTTTAAACAGCCTCAGGTAAAGGTCTGGGGACAAGCCTGACACTGTGAAGACATGGCAGGAAAAGAGGGGTTCCCAGGGCAAACTCATGCCACAGTTAGGCAAGTGAGAAAGAGCCAATTAATATGACCACATATGTGGAAATTTATAAATAATTATTAGAAATATAATAACTTCCACTATTGTGATGAAGATTGTGGTCTATTTGCTATCTTAGTCTGTTCTCCAAATATTAAAGATTGATGAGCAATTTAAAGTTTTAAGTTCTTTACCTTGGACCCAGTTATAAATTGGCAGCTTGTCAAGGTGAAAAGCCCAATTTTGATAGTCTTAGTTTGCAACCTTGAAATACATGTACTAGATTTCTTTCTTTCTTTCTAAGTTGAGAACAGCTGAAATAGCTATCTCAAGCTTTAAATATTTAAGTTTTCTACGACTCCTGGCCATCTGAAATAAAATCTAAGTTTGGGAATACACTAATCCATAAAATCAATATTTCATTGATTAGACGTATCTTTAAACACATGGTTAAGGATGGCTCCCTAAATACTCTACAGTTCTATTGAAATATTGTTTTAAATATCCTCATCCAAACAATACCACAATGCCCATAAAGGCCGTACTCCAACATAACATTTACATTTCGATTATATAGTCTTTGCTCTGAATATTGTGGGACTGCTGTGAATCCAGTAATGCTAACAATGCTGCCATCTAATGGAAATTGGGCTTACCAACAATTTGAAATGGTTTGTTCAAGTGAAGATGTCTGCAAATAAAATGCAATTCTAACTGACCATATAGACCAGGGATAAACTCAAGGTCCCAGGACTGGATCCAGCCCACAGGGTGCTTAGATCTGGCCTGTAGGGCTGCCCTGGAAACAGTGAAGGACCAGCCTGTGGTGCCTCTGCATAGGGCTGCAGAAGACTGTTGCAGCTGAAAGCAGAGCTAAAGACAATGGATCCCCCCAGTCCTGCCCAGACCACCACAGGTGCCCCCAACATGAGTGATTTCAAACTAGCTATGCTCATCCCAACCACGCCCACCAAGCCCCACGAAGTCAACCACAACCCTAATGGGGCCCTCGATGAAACAGGTCAATCTGATTTGTATTATCTTTTGATCTTTGCTATTACATAAGGGCCATCCAAATTTAAAAGTATAATTCTAATGGTTCCCCTAGATAAGGAAAAATAGAAAAGCAATAGCCAAGATTATGTCAAAAAGGGATCCTGAGGAAGGAACCAGCTGTTTCAGCAGTAAGGCATCTGAGCAACCAGGACGTCATCCATTCTTTGGATGGTACCACAACTCACTTATCATGATTGTGATTGTTAAAAGCTCGGAAAGAAGGGTCCAACACGTGGTTCAGCTCAGCTCTTTTATTGCAAAGGCAAGGCAAGGCAAGGTAGTGACTTTCAGCTCAGCAGACAGCG
>JAPKID020006221.1:0-10752 GCA_026931265.2 Tropidonophis doriae | reverse complement strand
TGCGCAGGTCATCCCGGTCCAATAAGGGGCGCAACTGGCGCACCAGGCGAACCTGGTGGAATGCCCCCCTCGCCACGGCCGTCACCTGATCATCTAGTGACAGCCGGGTATCGAGGAGGACACCCAAGTTGCGCGCCCTATCCACGGGGGCTAGTTCAACACCCCCAATGGCCAGCGAAGGAGTCAGCTGGTTGAACCGGGGCGCCGGCATCCACAGCCACTCAGTCTTGGATGGGTTGAGTCTGAGTCTGTTACTTCCCATTCCCTGTTGCTCAGGGAAAGGCGGGGGAGGGAAGAGGAGCAGGCCCCCAGTTCCCAACAGGGTCTTGCTCTCCTGCCCCTCCTCCATCCTCTGGGGGTGGCCCTGCCCTTTCCCCCTGCCTTTGGATTGGGGGGGCTCCTCATTGGGGGGGGATACTGGCCAGCAGCCCCCCTTGGCTTGAGAGGGCTGAGGAAGGGACTCGGTCCCCACCCCTGCCTGCTTGGGAGGGGGGCTCCCTCCTTCAAGGGGGGGGAGGAGAAGGAAGTGGCTCACGAAGCGGCATCTGCATTCAGAACCACAGATGGTCCTGGCGGCTGGTGGAGGAGACGTGTTCGAACAGTTTGTTCTGAGGCTTAATGGGCTCCAGAGCACAAATTTGGAGGCTTCTCTGTGCCTCTGCAGGGGTGCTAAAAATAGAGCCCCCCCTCCATGAGCAGCTCCCTGAGGGTGCTTGGTGGGGGAGGGGAGCCGGTGGGCAGCAGGAGGGTCGTGGCCGGGCCGCCCTCGGTCCGCAGCGGCCATTGGAAGCAGAGCCCTGGGGGGGAGCCAGTGTGGGCACCTGCCAAGGGGGAGGGAGGAGGGTTGGCAGGCGGAGGATTCTTTGTGCTCTTTTTACCTGGGACCCTCCGGGAGGCAGCCTCCTTCCCACCAGCCTAGGATTTCCGCCAGCCGTCTTCCTTCCTTCGAGCCCAAAGCAGCCAAGCGCCTTCCTTGCTTGTGCTCCTCCTCACGCCTTGCTCCAAAGCAGTTGTGTGTGTGAGGAGTGCGTGGGTGTGCATGCAAGGGCACATCCCTCTCTTTCTCCAGTGTGCGGTCTAAATATTTTGTGCAATGCAGCCACTCTCAGACGCACTCTGGGTCCACCCCACGGACTACCCCATGCCCCTACCTGGCCCAGGCGAAATGGATGGGGCAAATCCATACCTGGCCTTCCTCCCCACCCTGCCGAGTCTGAGAAGTCGGCCTCCACACCATGTGCCCCAAGGCCTCAGGACGCCCCCCCGTTTTCCTCCTCAAGGGAAGAAGAATCCAAGATGCCCCGGGGGGGGGGCATTGGGGGAAGCCTCTTTTGCCCTCTGGTTTCTTTCAGGATCAGAAGCCGTCAGGCGTCCAGGCCCCCCTGGGGAATAACTTTCTCTCTGGTGAACGGGAAGCTCGCCTTCCCAAATGTTGGGCTCATAGTGGGGCCCAGCCAAGGCCTGTGCCAGTGGGAGAGAACGAAGAGGCTCCTGGCCCACTGGGGGGAAGGAGGAGGAGGGGGATGCAGAGGGCTCTCCTGCATCGCTGGAGCACCTCAAAGCCGGTGCTGGAGGCCTGTCTGCCGTAGGGCTTTGGAGCCTCGGGAGTGAAGCAGCCTCCTAAGAGAGGAAAGCCCATCGCTGCCCCCCCCCTCAGTGTGGGGCAAAAGAGGGCTTGGAGAGGCACCCGGCACTGGCTGGATGTTTTTGCCCTGCCCTGAAAGGAAGCGGGGACGAAGCCAGGCTGGGAGTCCAGCCCTTAAAGATGGGCTCCTGGAATCCCTTCCCTGCGGAAGGTGCTTTTCGGAGGCTTCTTGGCTGAGGCCATGCCCCTCCCCCCATCCTGCCCCATTTTGCCCTCGATGGGGCCAGGTGTGGGGCAGGAAGGCCATTTGCTGGCAGGGGCTGAAGCCGCCAAGGAGACAAATGGAGCCAGCGAAGCGATGCAGCAGCTTCTTCTCAGGCAGTGCTCAAACAGGCTGAACGGACAGAATACAAACTCGTGGCTGTGAGCTGCTCGCTCGCTCGCTCGCCCACTGGGGCTGCTGGGAGTGGGGGGGTTCTGGAGGAGCAAATGCAAAGCACCCAAAGACCTCCCACCCAAGCCTTCAGCCAGCCATGCGGGAAGGCCAGAGCCCCCAGTGATCCCCCCGCTGGGATCTAAGAGTCCGGTTCCTGAAAGGGGCTGATCCTGTCTGCTTCTGAGCAAGCAAGCGGAATCCAGGGGTTCAGGGGCCTCCGGGGCATCCTTGCCTCCTGCTCTAATTGGCTGGGAGTCCATCCACACACCCTCTCTGCTCAGGGCTGGAGGGGGCAGCTCCATTCCTGGAATGAAAAGGGTCTCTCCATTTTCCACTACAGGAGTCATTTGCTCTGATGAGTGGACCCAGAGATGCTTGGTGCTGTTTCCAAGGGTCCACTTCAGAGACCCTTTCATGCCCCCTTCCCCCCCCCCCCAAGATTCTGCAGTGGTCCTTCCCCTGCCCGCTCCTTCATCCTTGGACTCAGAAGGGTCTTTCTGAACCAACATTCTCATGTATATTTTCAGAAGAGGACCACAAAGTGGTTAAGACAATTACAGCAGAGATTCTGCAGCAGTTCACTTGCTATAACAATTAAGCTGATAATGCCAGTGATTACATCCTTTGCTTCCGCTATGCTCAGAACTCTCCCTTTCTTAATGAATTCCAAATTGCAGGAAGACTGTGGTGCCCTGTGGCTTCTTTGCTACAGGACTCTCTCCTCTTCCTGCTGTATTTCAAAAAATTTAGGCTAAAAGGGAGATTGCAGAGCTGGGGGCGGCCTTCTATTAGGCTGAATGGAAGCCCTCCCCAGGCAGCTGAGTCTTGTTAGCCCCAGAGGGCAGCTGATTGCAGGGCACTGAAGTTACTCCTGTTCTCTGTTTACAGCTCAATGCTTTTCTTCACTCAGTGCAAAATAAACTCTCCAACTTCAAGCCAAACTGGTGGCTGGAACCCAGGATCTGGTGGGATCCACTCTTGGTCACCTGGACAGGCCCCCTGATTCCACAAGGCAGGTAACATTGGAGCGAACTGCGTCTAGGTTTCCTTTATGTTCCCACTGGGGAAAAAACACAGGGAGTCACGTTGCTCCATTGGATTGGATGGGCCGAGGCTTATCCCAGGGAAATGTCTGTGTGTGCGTGCATGCGCATGGTGTGTGCCAAACAGAGCACAAGCCTTTGAAGAAGGATGAGAATGAGGAATAAACTCCAAATGTTATAAATCTCACCTGCCTGGAAATGTCAGGTTTGATTGGAAACATCAGCAAATGACTTGAAATCTAGCCAGTGGCGCCCAGATGAGCTGCTGCTTCCTTCATGTTCCTGAGGTTGGTCTCTGCAATTGAAACGGGTGTGATAACATTGAAAAAACAGAGGTGTGAATTGCGTTGACTTGACATGGTTGCCTTCAGATGGTACAACATGGACTGTAGTTAGCTATTGGGAAAATGTCCCTGCTAATCCAAGGGGAGGATGGCAACTCCTAGCCCCCATCCATCTGCTCCCCAGAAGGGAAATGGGGGGGGGGAGCAGTCTCTGCTGCCAGGTGCAGGAGATCTCAAGGTCGGCCCTCCAAGGCTTCCTGGCAGCAGAGAGAGAAATACACACACACACCCCTCAGGCTTTGAGCAGGATGTTTTTTTCTGCCCAGTCTTGGGTAGGGGGCAGTGGAAAGGGGGTGGCATCTGGGAGGGGCCCTCTTCTTAGCAGACGGAGCTTGGCTGGCCCCTCTCTCTGCAACAGGTGCCACTCCTCCCGATGGCCGATCTGCACGGTGGCAGTGATGGGGTTGCCATGGGAACCACAACCGTCCTTGGAGCGGTCCTCTTGTAGTTGCAGCCCCAGAGCCAGGCAGAGCTGCCCCACTGCAGAGAGAGGTCAGTTGCTTGGTGTTCCCCTGCTTCTCCCCACCCCCCAAGTCTCTGCCCAATGGGGGTCTTTGGGGGGGATTATCTAGGGCTTGCTCCCACCCATCCAGGTGGAGGCAGGCTGAGTCCCTGGAAGATTCTTGCAATGAGGGGCTGGACCCAGAGCCAGCATCCCTCCCTGCATGGCTGCTTTCCAAAAACCCCTGACTTCATTCATTGGTATCAGGCTTGTTTCCTCTCCCTCGTCCCCAGATTCTGCCTTTGCTGGTGCTGCCTTTCTCCATATTTATAAGCCTGGCATTGGCACTCAGGCGGCCCTTTTTGTTAAACAGATTTACAATCCACGCGGCCGGCGGTGGATGTCAGCCAGCACCTTGTGGCCTGCAGGCAGTTCGTGTTAGGAAACGGAGGATTAGAAGGCAGGAAGGCAAACAAGCCCCAGCCTGTCTCGGGTTGGAAACGCAATTACCAAACAGTTTTAGCATCTCCACCGCCACTTCTCCGCACCGCTCCTGGCTCTGCATGGACAGGGCAAGAGGCAGCACGGAAAAGGAGGCTGCTTCCAACTGCAGCTGGAAATAAGGAAGGCTTTAAGGACATAGTTGCTTTCTCCCCACCCCCCAAGTAGGGCTTTTGTCTGGACAGTCGACCGTTTGGCATTGGAAGTCTTCCATAGCACTGAACCTTGTGAGTTTCCTAGTCTGGGTCATGAAACGTCCGCAAGAAAAGAGCCAACCTCGTTTCAACCCTGAACTACAAATATTCTTTCCTGGTGCCACCGAAGCCCCCCAGAGGAGCTGGACTGCTCTCCGATCCTCTCATCCCCTTCCCAGTGCCGGGGAACGGACCGTGCAGCCCTTTGGATGCCTTGGGGCCACCCTTGCCTTGCGGAGCCTTGTCAGAACAGAGAGGCTCCCAAGGGCTGTGTGATTTCTCTCCCCATCCCAGCCCCTCCCATCCCTCTGCTCCTGGGAGGGCAAGAGAGGGGCCAATGAACCAACCAGGCAGAGAAAGTCTTCCCTTTAGGGAAGATGGAAAGACCTTTTCCCTGAGAAGATCCTTCTGGGCCATTTTTGGTACATTAACTGAAGCCATTTTGGTTTTCCAACGGGGCCATCACTTGTCTGTCTTGTTCTCTGCTTCCCTCCCTTCCGTCACTTCCTCCCTCCTGCCTGGTTTTGCCCCAGGCCTTGGTTGCCATTCTGACGGGAGGGTAGAAGGAAGCGGCCACCCAGAGCCGCTAGGGGGGCGTTTGCGCACGGGCTTGAAAGCAGTCACCATTCTTGGACCAGCCGGCCTCCAGGCGACCCTCCCCTGGCTGTCCCACTGGGGCTTTTTCAAGAGGCCGCTGGGCTCTCTGGTTTTTCTTTGAAGAGGGGAGGGCTTTGCTGCCGTTCCTTCTAAGCAGAAATCAGGACAAAAGCCAGCGAAGCAGAGGCTGGTTCTGTGGCCGAGCTCCTGGGTTGCTCATGGAAGCCAGGAGAAGGAAGAGAAGGAGCTGCAGCCCATGGCCTTCACCCAGGCCTGGCTCAGGATCGCCTGGGCTTTCTGGCTAAAGGGTGCTGGGCTTAAGATCCAGGCTTGGTGCCATCCAAATGAGGCTGAACCGCAGTTCTAGGCACCCCTTTTGGCTCTGTGTCTTCTTGGGAGCGGTGTGTGTGTGTGTGACCTTACAGCTTCAGAATTTCCTTGGGGTCTCTCATCCAAACGCAAATCAAATTCCATCTTTCTCAAGCTTCTTGAAATCAGTCCAGGAACGACTCGGATTAATTTATCAGCTTAAAAAAGTACCACAACTCTGGTAAAAATATGAATCATTTCCCCCAAATCTTTTACATTAAAAGGCACGTCTTCAAGTAGGTTTTGCTTCGGGAAGGTTGACTTGTGCTTTTGACATCTTTTTCTGATTTCTTCAAAATGTTTTGTGAGTACCTCTGGCTCATGATTTCTCCCCAGCCTCTCGGTCTCTCCAGGGATATGTTTCACAAAAAATAAAATAGTTGTCGCTGGTCAGATGCAACATAGCGGTGTGATTAAGTTCATGTTTCTCCATCTCAAAGCCACACCAAGAATGTTTGGACTTCAATTCCCAGCATTCCCCAGTCAGCTGTGTTGACTCGGGAATTCTGGAAATTGACTTCCACCCAACTTACAAGTTGTTGAGATTGAGAAATACTGATTAGACAAACGCGTTGGACAGAGAGAGACATATACGAACACACAAACAATCCATCTGCAGCCTCATCAAGAGGTGTCTCCTATTCTACGTCGAATTCTGTGCGCAGGAAATGAGTTTCAGAATAGTCACTAAGAGATGTTGAGGCTGGGATAAAAGAATTGTCTTGAAAAGAATGTGAGTCAACAAAATTATTCCTTAGAATGCAGCGGCCCCTAACCCTTTCCTTACAGGCTGGCAGAGTCTTAATTCACTTCCAGAAGAGACGATTGGCAATTTGTTCTCCATATGGTAGCGGATGAGGTGATCCACACTATCAAATGTATGGTCTTTGGTTCTAACCTGGGGGAAAAAGAAGAGCATCCAAGAATTTAGTAAGTAAGAAGTCTTCCAATTCTGCAATATTGTGTGATTCCCCTAAATTTGGACTAAAAGGCCTCCAAGGTCCCTTCCAACTATTCTATTCTATTCTATTCTATTCTATTCTATTCTATTCCTATTCCTTATTTCTATTCCTATTCCTATTCCTTATTTCTATTCTGTTCCTTATTCCTTGTTCCTTATTCTATTCCTTATTTCTATTTTATTCTATTCTATTCCTATTCCTTATTTCTGTTCTATTCTATTCTATTCCTTATTTTATTCCTTATTTCTATTCTATTCTGTACTGTACTGTCTATTCTATTCTATTCTATTCTATTCCTTATTTTATTCCTTATTTCTGTTCTATTCTGTACTGTACTGTCTATTCTATTCTATTTTATTCTATTCTATTCTATTCTAGGATGTGCATCCCTCTTGATCATCCTCTTGATTTTTGCATCCCTCGAATGGATATCCCTGGTTTGAGGGCTCTTACTATTTTTGAACAACTGGCAGCTGTCTTACTTTACGACCATAGTTTTGAGGAGTTCTTGGTGCTGGTCTAGTCTAGCACTGATGATGTTATCTAGTTTGGTAATGAAACGTCTGCAAGAAAACAACCAAACTCATGAGAGCCCCAAGGACCCCTTCTTTTCAACCCTGAGCTACAAATCTTCTCCTTTATTGGGACCATCATCTCAGTTGTCCCTACCTTGCCTTCAGGATCCACCAGCAAGAGATGTTTCACTTGTCCTCCTTGCAACCCACTCAGGACGTACTGGCCAGGTGAGGTCGTACTCTCCCGTACCAGGAAGTCTCCGTTGTTTCTTAAGAGAGTCTCAGCTTGCCTCCTGGATATCTTCCCGTGATAACATTCGTCGTTCCAAAGAGGCACCTTTGCATCTGGGAGGCCTGCCACGTCACTGGACCCTCTCTGCTCTACAGTTTCCAAGGCTTCTGAAAACGAAATAGAAGATATACAAACCATCTACTTCCAGCGCATGAGTTCGCCCATCCTAAGTGATTATGGGTTTTATGTCTTGAATAAGCCACAACTGTCATGATGTACACAACCGACTGTGCCCACAGACCTAAAAAGAGCAGAGTATCGTAATCCTTTAGCTCAGGGGTCTCCAAATTTGGCAACTTTAAGACTTGAATTCCCAGATTTCCTGAGGCAGCCATCAGTCAGCCACCAGCACTGATGATAGAATAGAATAGAATGAAGAATAGAATAGAATAGAATAGAATAGAATAGAATAGAATAGAATTCTTTATTGGCCAAGTGTGATCTGTACCAAGACAAGGAATTTGTCTTTGGTACAGATGCTCTCAGTGTACATAAAGAAAAATACTTTTATCCAGAATCGTAAGATGCAACACTTAGTGATAGTCATTGTAAAAGGTAATGGTTCCCCTCGCACATATGTACTAGTTGTTCCTGACTCTAGGGGGCAGTGCTCATCTCTGTTTCAAAGTCGAAGAGCCAGCGCTGTCCCAAGACGTCTCCATGGTCATGTTCTGGCATGACTAAATGCTGAAGGCGCATGGAATGCTGTTACCTTCCCATCAGGGGTGGTTCTTATTTTTCTACTTGCATTTCTACGTGCTTTTGAACTGCTAGGTTGGCAGAAGCTGGGACAAGGAACAGGAGCTCACCCCATTATGTGGCACTAGGGATTCAAACCACTGAACTGCCAACCTTTCTGATTGACAAGCTTAGAGTCTTAGCCACTAAGCCACCACCTCCCTTAGTGATAGTCATAGGTTACTAACAAGCAATCAAATCATGCCAGGAAACAAATAAAACAATATAAATCAAAGTTGCAAACAACATGGTTTTATAGTCATAAATGACTATAAAATTTAATTTAAAGTCATAAATTCCCCAAGTCTGGAAGGGATTAAATCCAGAGAATCTCCGAGGGGGTGCTTGCAAACTCCCCCCTCTCGATCCTCTAACCGCAACAGCACCAAAAGCAGTTATTCCGGCATCAGTTGGCAAGAGGAGTACGTTCCGCCCGCTATCAGCTCTCCAGCTCCTGGGTCGAGGCGGGAAGGGCTCCCCACTGACCGCCGTCTGAGTGGGAAAACCCCCGTAGCCATCCCTACGGTGAAGAGAGTCCCTTCAGGACCCTCAAAGCCCTCGAGGGGGCTCACCAGAGAAGGCAAGCGGCGGACACATTGGCAAACGCATCCGTTGCCTCTGGAATCCGGAAATGAAGTCTATCCAACATCTTCTTAAAGACTTCCCGTGTTGGGGCATTCACAACTTCTGGAGGCAAGCTGTTCCATTGGTTAATTGTTCTAACTGTCAAATTTATCCTCAGTTCTAAGTTGCTTCTCACCTTGATTAGTTTCCACCCATTGCTTCTTGTTCTGCCCAGTTCTAATTGGTAATTCTGCTTGATATTGGGCCCCTTAAACTGCCTTAGGTGCTTTCAGTGTTTTATGAGAGTTTCACAGACCAAGATGGTTTCTGCCTGAGTCAAAAGGTAGACAAGGAATTGTCTTAAATTACAGCAGCATACAAGTGGGAAGATTCCATTAAAATGTGTCTGACCTAGAATCAGGAATGCTCCAAATCCACAAAAATGCAGGAGTCTAGACAAGGGAAGTGGGGAGGGGAGAAGGTTAGGAGGGGAAGTGACAATTAACACATTGTGATGTCATGATAGAATTAATAAGGCTTTAATTAGTTATGGAACTGGTATCATACAAGTACTTGATTTGTGTGATGATGTATATGTTGTGATTTTGGCCTTGTGGATGGTCCTGGGTCCACAGATGCCTATGAGTTGGTATATTCACAACTAAAGGAATAGTCTAAGATTGTATGAAATCTATCTATCTATCTATCTATCTATCTATCTATCTATCTATCTATCTATCTATCTATCTATCTATCTATCTATCTATCCATACATACCCCCAGGGGGAGAGCCTTCTCTGTGGCAGGCCTTGCCCTCTGGAATGACCTGCCCCCGACCTCCACGCCATCAAAGGCCCTTTTCCTCTTCCGTCAAACCTTAAAAACACACCTTTTCCATGTTGCTGGCCTAGCATAGCTTAGAATGGTCTGCCACAGAAGAAGAACACGATGATTTATACTATCTAAAAATGGGAAATTGTTTTAACTTCAAATTCCCTCTTAACAAACTTTTCTGTTTACTAGAAGTTGCAGACTGGGTGAAAATTATTGAATACCCTCTTTCAAAAGGGGTTTAATCACTTCCCATTATCAGCCAATCACAGAAGCCAGGACAGGAATAGGTTAGGATTGGGTAATTTTAGCTGTGTGAATTTCATTCTTTTCTAAAATATAATGTGCCTATTTTTTCCTTACTATTTTCGGATTAAAGGGGAAATAAATCATTGCACTATAGTTTCAAAGGAATAAACCTACTATTCTTTCTGATAAAACAGTAGGAATTTTAAATTTTTGTAACAAGCAAGAAGAAGAATGAACCAAAAATGCCCCATTTCCAAAATTTATTTCTGGTAATCACATTCTATGGTATAACAGTTCCTTTTGGTCTCTCATAGAAGGGTTTTGCATTACAATAGAGAAGGAGTTGGGAAACTGCAGCCTGTGGACCAATCTGGCCCACCATCTACATAGTCTGTGAACTAAGAATATCTAGGTAGGTGACCTGCAGCAGATCACCAAGCCTGAAATTCATCCTACCTTCCAGAGTGAAGGGTGGAGCTAGGGGAGGTACATCTTGGGAGGTAGCTTATCAGCAGCCTCTTTGTTGGTGGACCAGCACCATCCTTGGCCAGCAGGCCTGTTAGCCATGCACATGGAAAGCTGGGATTCAGCCCTTTACAGAAAAAGTTTGCTGACTATTTTTGTAGACCATTTTCTATCAGAAGTTATCATCCATCCTTTCTTTCCTTTCTGAAACAGACCACAGGTGCCATGGATTTGAGGTTGATTTTTCAGCATTCACAGAATCACATAAACACTGATGACTTTTGAGAGTGTTGTATCAACTGACTTAAACATGCATGTATTCTAATGGTGGGTTTCTACCAGTTTTACTATAGATGCATGTGCAGCCTCTCATGTGCGTGATGCTTCTGCGCATGAGCAGAAGCGTCTGGGTGGGTGGACGGAGTCTCCTGCTGCTGCCATTACTGGTTCAGCTGAACTGGAAGCAACCCACCTCTGATGTGTTCACAGCACAAATATGATTCTTTTTTTTTTTTTGAAAAAAGTTTTATTGGTTTTTACAAATTTTAACAATGGGGAAAGGTAAGGTGTGACAAAGACATTTTGAGGACATCTATGTCAGAGGTGTCAGCTCCCTCCGAGGCTT